>OY856409.1:1713943182-1714238182 GCA_963693085.1 Alisma plantago-aquatica | reverse complement strand
ACCTAGAACATGAGAGATTTGGATATCATGTGACTCAAGAAGGCGGAGAGTTGGTCTAGATGATGAGCCAACAACCTATCTAGAAGCTATCGAGGGACCAGAGTATGAGAAATGGCTTGAGGCCATGAGATCTAAAATGGAATCAATGTATGACAACAAGTTAATGACCTTAGTGGAACCACCTGAAGGGGTAAAAACCATAAGGTGCAAGTGGGTATTCAAGAAGAAGACATGCATGGATGGTAAAGTACAAACCTATAATGGAAGATTGGTTGCATAAGGTTTCATACAAGTTCAAGTTGTTGACTATGATGATTTCTCCAGTGGCCATGGTTAAGTCCATAAAAATCATGCTTGCTATTGCAGCTTATCATGACTATGAGATATGGCATATGGATATTAAAACCACATCCCTTAACTGGAATACTTATAAGGATATGTATGTGACACAACCTAAATGTTTTCTAAATCCATTAATGAAAATAAAGTCTATAAGCGACAAAGCTCAATCTTTGGACTGAAGTAAGCATCTCAGAGCTAATATCTTCAATTTGACAAGATAATCAAAGAGTTCACTACTACAGAAATGGCTTATAAAGTCACTTTTCAAGGTGTCGGTTGTATACATAAACCGACACCTAAACTCTAAAGTGTCGGTTGATAACATAAACCGACATCCAATCTATGAAGGGCGACCAGACACAGGTACCGCTTTTATTAAGTGTCGGTTACTTATTAAAAAACCGACACCTAAAAGTAACTGCCAAAAATAAAAATTCCAGCGAAAAAATTTGCCTCCAAAAATTGACATACAGCGTCGGTTTTTAATGGAGGAACCGAATACTAAAGTTTTCTGTGAGACAGAAATTTGTACAATTTTAGTCGTCGGTTTTGTGACAATAACCGACGCCGTTGTGTTTTCACGCTATTAACCACGAAAATTTTCACCTCCCTTTAGTGTTGGTGTTTTGTTGTAAACCGACAATAAAAACATTCAGTGTTGGTTTTTAAAAAACCGACACCTAATGTTAACTTAAATCGCGCAAAAGAGCCCGACTCTTCCCCTTTCTCTGTTTCATTCATTCTCATGCTCAGGGTTTGGTCCTCCGACGATTTCTCTTCCGCCCGATGCCGCTCCTCGCCTGCTACTCTCCCTTCCTCCGACGCTCCTCATCGGCACTGCTCACCACCGCCTGCTGCTGTAGTTCCTCACCGGCGCCGCTCGCCGCCTGCTGCTGTAGTTTCTCGCCGCCGCTCCTCGCCACCACCCTCTCCTTCTCTGCTCTGTCAGTGCCCTCTCCTTCTCTGCTCGACTTCGGCTCCTCTCCTTCTCCACGCTGCTACCAACAGTAGGCCTCCTTTCTTCTTCTTCTTCTTCTTCCTTCTCCCTCTCCTTACCAACAGCAACCCCGGCCGTGTGGGCTGGCACGGTCGTGGCTGTGTTGGCCGACCACACGGCCGTGCTACCCAACACGGCCGTGTGGTTGGTCAACACAGCCACGGCCGTGCCAGCCCACACGACCGTGGTTGCTGTTGGTTATTTATGTACTGATTTTGTTATGATTTAATCATCTACTTAATGTTCTAATCATGTTCTATGATAAGCCTTAGTTAATTTAATATGCATACTTTGTATGTAAGACATAGTAATCGGGTACTGCTGTATATCCAAGTAAATTACATGTAACTAGTCATTACATAGCTAGATTTTAGAATGCATACTTTGGTTAAATGCACTGCTGTAATTTTTGATCAAGTGACGATATGTAAATGTAGCAATAAGTTACTAAGGTATCAATGATAAGTCTGCTGTAATGTGATGCAAAATAGTTATTGTATCATGCATATCTTAATACTTTTTTGTTTTATAGTTGTATAGGGTGTTTTATGTGTGACAAGTCTATTGTTTAATAGTTTAGCTATAATCGTTGTTTTATAGTTGTGTTATAAAGTATTTGGGTGTTTAGTATGGTTATTTAGGGTGTTCAGATATGTATAAAGGTTCCAAAAAGTATAGTATATATATGCATACATGTGCATTTTTTTATAAAATTGTATAGAAAATCAAAACCCGTTCTTGGTGAGAATCCTAATCACCCTTCTTGCTTAATGATGAACTATAATGCACACATGTGACATGCTTGGAATGTAAATGATGAACTTTTCCCTAAATTGCCAATCATGCTTTTAAAGACATCAATAATCACCCTAACTTGAAGAACTAGGATTTTAGGTATAAGAATGACAACACATTATTTGTTGGCCTAGAAATCCATCCAAGATTTACTCATTAGGAGTAAATCTTGGATAGTCCCCGGTTTGGGACTGTTCTTGAACACCTAATCTCGCTTAGGATGTAAGTGTATAATGTGTATTGGGTTTTCAAGAAAATTTCGGCAGCATTTCCCCATTTGTTCTCTAAGTACATATGTACTTGGAGAACAACGGGGAAATGTTGCCGAAATTTTCTTGAAAACCTAATACACATTATACACTTACTAGTGAGATTAGGTGTTCAAGGATGGGATAGGTGGTACATGTACATTTATTATATATAAGAATGACATCACATGTATTTGTTAACCCTAGACCGTAATCTTGTTGTAATATATACTTGTTTTCTCTTTGATCATAGAGCTTTACAATTTTGTAGTGATATATACTTTGTTGTAATAATGTGAACTTTACAATGTGAGCTTTACACTTTGAATTACTACTTTACAATGTGAACTTTACAATTTGAATGTGAATTTGCAGATGGCTGACCATTCTCCTGATGACCGTGCTGATGACTACCGTGAGGGTGAGGACATCAATGCGCCGCCTCACAATGTAAGTTTTAAAAATATATCATATATTTATATCTATATGTCCATTTATAGTTATATCTTGTAAATGTGAATTATTTTGTCAAATTTTAGGTTGATGATGCACATGTACCATCTGAAGCACTTGAGGCACTTGATCAATAACACCAAAAAGTTGACAAGAGAAGGGGCATCACTATGATGAAGAAGTTAATTGCGCAAAAGGGCAATGGACCCAAACTTGTTGTGGATTTCAATAATGCAGGAAATGCATGTGGTGTGAATCGCAATTCATTTATTTCATATCTTGGGTTTATTACTCATAGCCATTGCGGTTGTCGCTTAGATTCTTGGCATAAAGTTTCTAAGGAGAAGAAAGATTTAATATGGAGGGATTTATGCGTGAGTTATTATTAATTTGCAATTCTATTTTGTAGATTACTAAATTTTTGGATACTAGTTAATAGCAATTCTATTTTGCAGAGTATATTTGAATTGGATGAAAAGTTGCATCATAAATGTGTGATGCAACGCTGTGGGAGAGTCCTAAGGAACTATAGGACAAATCTTACCAGAGAATACATAAAAGAAGCCGATAAGAGGAAGAAGACAACCACTGAACAGTGGAACTTCCTGGACAAAGAAGAATGGGACGCGTTTGTCGCTTCAAGACAAACTGATGAATTCAAGGTATTAGGCGTCAGTCTCAATCTCATTAATTAATATATGTTGTATTCACTTATTCAAGATTAACATTTAGTGTTACTAACCAAATCATTAATTTACATACTAACTAGGCCCTCAGTGAGGCACAAAGATCAAGGCGTGCACTGAATGTGCATGACCACAGAATGGGTCCAAAGGGGTATGCAGGCGTTCGCCAAAGACTACAGGCTGAGGCTACTACTGCTCAGTCTGCTGCTACTTAGGAGTCCTCTACCATAGGTAGCACACCTCTGCCTCGCCATGATGTCTAGATAGCTGGGAGGCAAAATAAGAAGGGAGAAATAACTAAGGCCGCAACTGCTGAGGCGGCTGCAAAAATGGTAAAATACAACTCTTACAGCAATCATTTGAATATTGATTATTTGTGTTGTTTACTTAAGTACAAATTTTTGTTTTGGCGATTAGCGGGAGCTGCACGAGTTGAGGAAACAAGGAAAGTTCATCCCTGAGGGAACAAAGGATGAATTGACAGTTGCTCTGGGTAACCCAGAGCATCCTGGATGTGTTAGGGCTGTAGGCGCTGGTGTGGGCATCAAATCTTTTTTTGGGTCATCCCAGTGCAAACATGTCCCAAAAGCGGGACTTTCACAAGAAGAGGTAACATATTCTTTCTTTATAATGTTACTGTAAAAGAGAATTCAAAAATTAGAATTTGATGTTTCTTTTATCCATGTATAGGTGAATAAGCTATTTGACAGGAAACTCGAAGAAGCAATGAAAAAGTGGCAGGCATCTCAGACTGCCACTTACCAGACAATACCTACTGCAGACTGTACTCCTACTCCTACTGCAGAGGTTGGGAGTAATCCTGTAGAACCACCACCTAGCACATCCACTGTAAGCATTTTTATGACATAGTAACTAGTTTTTTTAATTCAAGATGATACGTATATATGAAATTGTAGTCGTTTCAAAAAAAGATGGTATGCATATATGTATATAACATTCTTTACACAAAAATTTGTAGGGGTTGAAGCCATGCCGTCTAAAAAGTAAAGAATATGCCGTGGCAGAGGCGTCGGCTTACCCATCCCTACCAGGGGAAACGTGTCACGGGTCTCCAGTACCAGCTGGTTGGATTTGGGTGAGCCCGATACATATATTCCCCAAGTGGATGGATCTTCCACTGCCATATGCCCACCCAGATTGTGAAACACTTAGTGAGGCAGTAGGCGGAGTGATATTGTGGCTAAAAGCGGATGTCTTCTTTACTGATAAGGTATGGTAAATTTACATTACGTTCAATTGTTAGTGTGTGTATATGCTGGCAGTTGATCTGAAATTATATATATATACAGGTTAAAAAGAAGACACCCACAACATCTAGGCCTCCACTTCCACCTCCTGCATTACCTAGTTGGGTTCCACAGGACCTACCTGTCCCGTTAGGTCCTAACTATAGGGGTATGGCAATATGGTTAGGGGAACATGATATAAACTCCCCTATAACTGTTTCTTCCGATTCAGATTCTACAGGTCAGTCATACGAAACAAAACTATTTATAGAAGATATTTTGGAGTTGTTTCGATATGATTGGATAAATACATCTGTGATAGAGCTATGGATAAGGTAAGATATTCTTTATACATCCATATACCTTGTGTATGATCTGGTGATCTGGTTTCTTATTTATTAATGCATGCGTAATTAATACATATTTTGCAGCTACTTAGACAACATATGTGCAGATTTTGGATTCGAACATGTAGGGTTTTTGATTCCATCTTTGATTAGTCTAGTAGCTAAAGACCCTACATCAGTTCAACAATACTACTGTGAGGCTTTTTCAAATTTTGTTGTAAAAAAGAAGACGGTGATAATGGCTCCATTCAATGTAGAGTAAGTTTACTTTACTTATTATAATTTGGACTTAAGAAAATTACATTTTATTGTGGATTTTGAGTTATTAATTTTTAACTTTTTTTCCTCTAGTGGTAGGCATTGGGAGTTACTGGTTATTGCCACCGAGACATTCATTGTGTATTATCTAGATCCTAAGGGGGGTAAATTGAATACAAGATTTGGACACGTAATGAAAATGGCAATATTCCGGTGAGAAATATTTCATTTTTCATATACGTTAACATATGTTATTACATTACTATTTAATTGCAATGTTCTGTGTTACATTAACATGTAGGGGTTTTGAGGAGTACAAAAAGGCTGGAGGAAAGGTCCCCACGAAAAAGAACCAGCCAATAATTTGGAAGAACGTGAAAGTAAGTTCCCGACTGCAATATATGTATATATTATTTATGTGAACAATGCTTAATTAGTTGTATTTTTTAATATTTTGTATGTTTGAATTTATAGTGTGCTACACAAGACAACGGATGGGCATGTGGATACTATGTCATGTGATATATGCACATGATTATCAAACATGCCGCACTGGATATCGAGTGTATTGCTCAGGTATTATATAGTCTCATTAGATAATATGATCGAAATATATCAATCTTATTTATAGCTCATTAATTATATATATATACATCATTCTCTTTACAGGTGTTTAAAGTTGACCCCATTACAGGAAAGGACTTACCAAATGTTAATGCTCCATATACAATGGGAGAATTAAATGAAGTAAGAGAAGAATGGGAAACAGCCATACAATTAGTGGGGGCTTTAAAATATAATTGGGATCCTGATATCGAATAATGACTAAACAATGATACTTTGTAAATGAATTTCTGAATTATAATATATGTGTGAATGTTTCTACATGTCTGGATGTTTCTACATGTGTCTGAGTGAAAATGAATGAAAGTGTTGGTTGTTATATGAATGTTTCTACATGTGTGAATGTGAATGAATGGAACTACAGATTGCTAGCATGTGTGAATGTTTATAAATGTGTGAAAATAAAATGGAACTGCAGGTTGCATTGCTAAATGCATGTGCTACTTTTTTATTGTTAATTTTGCAGGTTTGCGGCCTGTTGTCGGCTGATATCAATGGATGTCGTAAAACCTGCAGTTCATAACTGAACTGAACAGGTTTCTCATCCTGCGACCAGCCACAGCAGGTCTGCAGACTGATAGGAAAAAAAAAAACCAATAGGCGTCGGTTATTTGTAAATAACCGACACATAATGATATAGTGTCGGTGTTCCTACAATAAACCGACGTCTATGTCCTTAACACCACGGTCGTGCTGGACAGCACAGCCGTGGGGCGAAGATATATGGTGTCGGTTTTTTACTTATAACCGACACTGATAGTGCCCAAGATGGCGCCCTTTCTGTGGCGCGAAGGGTTTGGGCGTCGGTTTTTAACTAATAACTGACGCTTATAGTCCCATGATGGCACATTTTCGGTGGCGCGCGAAGAGTTTGGGTGTCGGTTTTGGAACCGACGCCTGATGGGTAGACTTTTAGTGTCGCCCACATAGGTGTCTCTTAGAAACTGACACTAAAGGCTTTAAATAACCGACACTAAAGGTAGGTTCTGTAGTAGTGGTTTGACTTGAGTTAGAATGAAGATGGAATATGTGATTACAAAAGATTTAGTGGGAGCATATTTACATTCCACATAATGATGGGGAATTACATCCTTATCCTATAAATGTTAAAACCTGGAAAGGAATGTACCTTCTATATGAAGGTCTTAGGAGAAGCATCCAATGTTATAGGAATTAAGATATATAGAGATATATCTAAAAATATTCTCAACCTAAGCAATGGCACATACATTAGCAAGATGCTAAAGTGTTCAACATACAAAACTCAATGAGAGAAAACTTGTCCATGTTCCATGGAGTTAGTCTCTCAGGAGCCTAGTGTCCCAGTTCTTGTAAAGAATAGGAATACATAGATAGATGCCATACACATTCATAATTGGATCTATTAATACAATGTTATGCACTTATCCCATTATCTTGTATGTATTGGACATCATGAGAAGATATCTAGTTATCTTGAATGTATTGGACATGATGAAAGGATATTCACTCATCTCATATGTATTAGACATGATGTGAGGATATATATACCTATCTAGAAATCTCGTATGTATTGGACATGACAAGAGGGTATATGTCAGATGTCAGTGAGTCACTAGACTACCATAATGAACATCCTTCGGTGCTTGTGAAGCAGTAAACAAATACATTCCTTGAATATGTTGACAAGGAAGATTTGGGGGTAAAGGGTGACATTCATGCAAGCTTCCAAACTGACAAATAAAGGATCACAATCTAAAATTAGTGTTTGACATTAAATAAGAATTGTAAGCTAGAAAGGGTTCTGAGCTAAGGATAGTTGTTCAAATCTACAAAAGAATTTGAGTATCTCTGTGTTATAATAATAATAGAGGATACTGCATGGATCAAGAAGTTCATACGGGTGCACTTGTGTAATATTCCAACCATTGATGACACAGTAGAAATATTGATGACAACGATGGAGTTACTAGTTTGGCTAGAAATCTCAGGTAGCATACTACGACACTTTGATTTCATACGAGTAGTTGTACAATAAAGATATGTAAAAATTGCAAAATATTGATTTAAAGCAAATGTTTCTAAACCCACTACTAAAGAACTTTCAGAGCATAAGCATGATGGTCATGTTAGGTCACTCTGAATATGATTCTTGGGTGATGGGCTATAAGTGAAGTGGGAGTCTGTTGGTATGTATGCCTAGAGATTCAATCATATGATGATTTTAATGACATAAATTATAAATGATTTGATTAATAATAAGGAAAGCTTCCAATTTATTATGTTTGTTTAGTTATGAGATAATGAAATAGCATTATAAATGTCTAGAGAATGATATTACTTAATGACACATGTCTTCAAGTACGTGACTTGGAAGAATGATATCATACAAATGTTAAGAGTATATACATTCTCATTATGTCCCTGATTGGTTGTTATTGTGGTAGGTAGATAGACATAAATAACACAAAAGACTAGAGTGTGAGTTGGTTCATGACAAAATCTCATTAGTCTTGATATGGCGATATCAAACCAAGTACACAGATACATGCTAGAGAATAGTGTATCATACAGACCCACCATAAGAGTGATATATGGAAACCTTAACTAGGTAAGTCAGAATCACATCTTATAGTGATGGTGGTGTTTGTGGTTCTTAGACCTAAAATCACTACACTCATCACATGTCATTCGGTACGCTATGACATTGTCAAATGCAATCCTAAAACATGGGTTTTCATAAAGGTGATGATTGGGTGAATGTGACACATGGGGACTGATTGTGAGTGATAGAGATGAGATTTATCCTTCCGACATGAGTATGATATGCCAGGACCCTTGATAGGAGAGACTAAGAAATGCATGGCCATGCTCACATGAGTCAATATGTGATATTGAGATTACATATATCTCATAAAGTCAACTTTGGTCAAGGAACATGATTGAATAATAATGAGCATGACTGCTCCATGCCTCTAGTTCAATTCGGATATCAGTGATAAAGGACCTATACAAACACTATAAAACCATACATAGATTGTAGGTCGAAGTTATTCTTCAACTTTCCATTTACTTGGGCAACAATGATGTGTGACTAGGCACCACTCATTACTTGTGATGTGATAGGTTGTTATGAACATTCATTGCCAACGCAATATTGGACCTATAAGGTCACACACATGAAGTCATCTAGAGGAGGAGTTTAATCATGAATGATGATTGGATTGAATAGTAAAGTGTTTAGGTACTCAATTCACGTAACAAATCAAATGACTGGACTTCCAGACAATTAGCTCAAGTGTTGAGACGACCGTTTGGAGTGTCAGGTTGATTAGATTTGAATTGGTTGTATTATGCCTGAACTGGGGAGTGAGATGACTATAAGCGAGACGACCGGCTTGTGAGAGTGAGATGAATGCCTTGTGGTCATGATACAACAGGCTCGTGAGAATGAGATAATTGATTTGTGGAGAAATTCAATTGCATCAAGGATTAGTGTTGGTGTCATGTTGAGCATTAATTGTATTTGAATTGCCAACTCATATGTGATTGGGAAATATGGCAAAATGACTATATCGCTTAGAAAAATGACCATCTTGCATGTGAAATGACTATCCCAATTGTGAGATGACCATTTTGAGTTTTACAGGCTGCAAAAATTCATGAACTTCTGGTCCCTTCCACTCCCACATAGACTTGAAACCCTGACCCAAACCTATCCTATATATAGAGGGGTACTGGGGGCTTACCAAAGAAACAACACAGACAATTGAGAATTAGTTTCTCTGAGAATTGTTGTCCTCTCTGGTTGTGGTAACCAAGAGAGCCCAATCAAGTCTTACCTGACTAGGGAGGGATAGAAAAGATGAGAACAACTAAGGATCATTGTTGTGGGAGAGCAGGTTGGTGACTAGTACACCAATAGGAGGGACAAGTCCTTCCTATCCATTCTAGCATGAAGATAGGAATTGTAGTTGGTCTGTGTGGACTTCTCTAGAGGGGAGGTGGCCTTTTCCCGTCGCTATGAGGGCAGACTGCACTCTATGGAGGAGTTGCTGCATACACAGTCTAAGTCTGATGTCTGTAGTGAAGATCAAGAGTTGCACATGTCCAAGAGTGCACAAGCACATCGACTAGGATTGTCACTGGACTTGCTCCAGGACCATGTATATCATCGTTAAACCATCCTCCTCATTGCATAGTTATTGACATTATCTACTGGTTAATGGGAAATATGTCAGTAATTTTTTTTTGTTTTCACTACCTATCTGATGCCATATTTCCCTGCAAATACCAACAGAAATCCTTTAGATTATGATAAATATTTGTACTTCCAGGATTCATCATGTACATTGAGGAATGGGATTCCTCATTTACAATATCTCTCAAGCCACTAACATCAGGAACCACCATTCTATTATGGAAGCACATTGTCCCATCATCTTACTCATGAAACCCATCACACTTCCCACTGCCAAACTCTAATTTAATTTTCTGTATCACAATATCATTCTTCTATGCATCTCTGATATGTTGTATAAGCATTGGCTTTACTTGTGACTGTGCCAACAAAACTATCAACAAGCAAACCTCCATCTATACATTCATATGCTGAAGCGACACTAGCATGTCCCACATGTGACACGCCATAGAGTAAAACTACGCTTTATCAACAAACAAAGATGAGGATGACTTTCTGCTCAGTGCATCAACCTCTACACTCACCTTTCCAAGATGATAGTATATCATACAGTTGTAGTCCTTGATCAACTCCATCTATTTCCTCTACTTCATATTCAGTTCCTACTTTGAGAAGATATACTCAAGGTTCTTGTGATATGTGAAGATTTGAAATTTCTTCCCATACAAATTGTGGCTCCAAATCTTCAAAGCAAGAACCACAACATCTAACTCTAGGTCATGGGTTGGATAGTTATCCTCATGTTTATTAATATATCAAGAAGCAAGCTTGCCATGTATCAACATGCATCCCAATCCATTCTTTAAAGCATCACAAAAAATGATGTAGCCTTTCCCAGGCTACGCCAACACTAACACTAGAGAACTTGCCAACTTCTCCTTCAACAATTGAAAAGAATTCTAACACTTGTCATCTCAAACAAAAGGATCACCCTTCCTAGTTATCTTCCTCAACGGTAGAGATACTGCACTGAAGTTCTTAATGAACCTCTTGTAGTAACTAGCTAGACCTAGGAAGCTTAGAACCTCATATGGTGTATTGGGATGCTCCCACTACAACACTGACTGCACCTTCTTAGGGCCTACACAAACACCCTTTGTAGGGATGATATGACCAAGAAAAGACACCTCGGTCAGCTAAAACTCACACTTACTAAACTTAGCATACAACTAATGATGTCTCATCAGCTCCAACACTTGATGAAGATGTTGCTTATAATGTTGACTGTCACTAAAGTCTATCAAGATGCCATTGATGAACACCACTACAAAGTAATCAAGATACATCTTGAGCACTCTATTCATCAAGTCCATAAATGATGTCGGTGCATTGGTTAGTCAAGATGGAATAATCAAATTCTCATTATGACCTTATCTAGTCCTAAACCTTGATCCTCAATTGATGGTATTCTAATATCAAACTATTTTGGAAAACATTATAGCACCTCTCATCTGGTCAAACATATCATCTATCCTCAACAAAAGATACTTATTCTTCACTATGACCATGTTCAACTATCGATATTCTATAAAAAGTGTCCTAGAATCATCCTCTTTCTTCACAAAGAACACCAAAGCACCCTAAGGGAAAGTTCTCGGTCATATGAAACCTTTCTCCACCAAATCTTGTAACTTCTTCTTCAACTCCTTCATCCAAGTTGGTGCCATCCTATAGGGTGCCTAAGCTATAGCGTGTGTTCCATGAACTATATTGATTTCTAAATAAATCTACAGGGGTGTAAGACTGGGAAACTCATATGGAAAAACATCTTCCAACTCACGCACCACAGGTACATCATGGATATTAGGACTCATACCCTTGGTATCCACTACACAAGATAAGAAAGCTTCTTATCCTCAACTTCTCTTCTACCACAACTAACATGAGACATGCATGAAAAATTTTCCTATCTCCTTGGAAAGTCCAAGAGACATCCCCATTAAAAATGTCACAAATTTGAAACTATGGTCCAAAACAACCTTATACTTCTCCAAGGTTTCCATACCTAGGATTACATCGAATCCATACATATCATGTGGAATAAGATACACTTGAATGTTACATCTAGAAAAAGAAAAAACATAAGATGGACACACCTTCCGCAACATTGTGGAACCAACCAAAGTGACTTCTAATAAGAGGTTATTGGTTCTATTACAAATAGGAAAATTATAACTATTTATCACCTCTCTGGTGATAAATGAGTGTGTCACACCAAAGTCAACTGAAACAGATACAAAAGAAGAAGCAAATAAGTCAAAATGAAAAATTTCCATCTGACCTTTCACGACCCGTGGATTGACCACTCCTTTCGACTGACTCATAACATAGAATCTAGTTGTCGCCTATTGTCACCCTTGACCTCTACTAGATGGTACTGAAGACCCTACCTATGATGTCTATCCATAGATGTACCATCACCATTGTTGTACTGATGTTGTTGTGAGCTCCGCTGGCTTTGCCTCCACTACTATGTCATATCCTCATTCTTTATGGGGAAGACCATCTCACATGCCCATCCTGACTGCACTTGTAACACATCCTTGTATCATACTATGGCCTAGATGGACCAGTCACTGACATTGATATAGAACTATTTGCCCCAGTTGGTGGGACAGTGCAACATCTCCCCTTTCTATTGATATAGAACTGTTTGCCCCAATTGGTCAGACAGTGCAACATCTCCTCTTTCTAGGATACCACTGTGATAATGTTTGCATCCTTGGCTCAAAAACTACTGATTTGTCTAGTGACTTCTAGTACTATGGTGGAGAGAACCCTGAATTCTTGAAGCTACCAGTCGTTTGCCCTAGGAACTGGGCTAACCTTTTCCTTGTATTAGATTCTCGCTTCTCCACAACTATCCTCTATATCCTCCCCATAGACTCCACAAACATGGAAAACTTCTCTCCATTCTCCAAAGCAAATGTTGTCGTTGCTAATTTGACTTTCGAGAATTTCTCAAACCTCCTGATCATCTCCTTCTCCGTGATCTCCATGTGAGAACAAAACCTTAGTAGCTCCATGAACTTTTCCTCATAGTTATTAACAGACCATGACCTTTGGCATGACCGCCCGAACTGAGCCATCTTCTCCTCCAGATATGTCTCTGGGAAGTAACAACTGACAAACTCCTACCAAAACTCATCCCAACCAAAAACTTAACCTAGTCTCTTCTCCTCCTCTATGGATCATCAATGTCTAGTGCTACCCTTCAGAAGATAGATTGCATGCTTCACCTTGTCCTCCTTAGAGATGTTTAGAATATTGAGTGCCTTCTCTAGCTATTTCAACCACATATCTACATTGGCTGGGTCTACTGTGACCTCGTACTTTGTGGCTCCTACTCTCTTCAGCCTCTCAAAGGTCTTCCCTAGACCCTAAGTTTCCACATGAGGAATAGGTGCCCTTGGTTGAGATGAAGATGCACTATCTTCCAAATATGTAATCATCGCATAAGCTATCCAAACAGAGAATAAAAAACTAGATCAGCCATGGTTGAAGGGTCAACATAGGTGGTATAGGCTATTCTGGACCGATATTAGGCACTCTTTCTGCCTACCGCCACCTCTTGGTACCATAAAACTACTCTTTGAATACTTTTCACGTTCTCCACATATATCTACATAACCATAAACTACATTTTGATATGTTAGATTATGTAATAAGAAACACAACAACCTAAGTCCTATGTCCATATAGATTTAGTAAACCTAAGGCTCTAATACCGCTAAATGTGGAAAACCACCACCCTAAATGAGATTACTAAAAACCAAAATGCCTATCAAACACTAATTGATCATATTATTAAAAAGGTGGAGAAGTGAAACCAATTTTTTTACTAATGCTAGATAACATTTGCACTACGGTCCAACATCTTCCATAACCATATAACCATACCAGATATCTTTACATTTGTTTTGTGGTCTCAACTATAACCTTTTTACAATATATATTGTCCACATATTTACAACATGCACATAGGACAGATACACTACCCAAATCTTGAGTTGATATAAAACATTTACAAAACTTCCCTGCCCAGACCTACGAGTACTTGGATGACTCTAGGACCCACTAAACAACCCACCAATCTTCTTCCTTTATGGATCTCCAAACTTCTCCTCCTCGATACAATAGGTCTAATGGCTCTACTAACAATCACCTAAAATTATTTGGTGACCCATGAGGTGAGACCCATGTCCCATGGAGAGATGTGAATTCTAATAACATCACTTTCTTACCAAAAATATGAAATTTAATTAAGTTGTAAAAGAAAATAGTACTATAGAGTTAAAGCAAATAAGTACTATAGAGTTGAAAGACAATATAACTTCCACATAATATCATGCATAGATAGAGGCATAACTATAGTTGGTTTCTATTACTGCATTATAAATCATCTATAGATTAAAAGAAACAAAGCAAGGATCAACATCCAATCTGAGTCGCCAAGTAACCTTAACAATTATGCTACATGGCTGGTTGACATATTTTATTAATCCTTGGGTAGTTTGAGGCCTACCATTCAAACTACTATCTTACAACTACAAAGTCAAAATCAACCTCGTATAATATCTAGAATGTCTGGAATCCTAAGATCCCCTTTATCTGTATGAGTAACAATCGTAGTGTCACATCGGCCCAACTACTAAACAACCTAGTATGTCTTGGGTACACATGCCAGTATACTAGAAACTAGTGTATAAACCCTGAAAACTAGGTTATGATCATAGTCACTCTCAAAACATATCAACTCCCAAACACAACCTCAACCATTTTCTAAAACCTTAGAATCTGGATGGAAGAGATATACCCACCACGCACCCATACATACTCAACAATATATGACTCCAAGCTCCTCTTGGGATTTTTGTTTCACTATCTAGCAAATTCTGACACTGAGATAGCTCTACGGTCTTAGGGAGCTACATGATTAGGGTTACACTTGATTAATTACATTGTTAAAGTATTTTGACTGCATCAATCAAGTTACATACAAGATTCTATAACATGCTTACAAAATAAATTGTAGAATACAACTTCCAAATATAAAGAACGTATGAAACATGTTCTATATTACTCCATTGTGGCATATTCATACATTCTCATCTATAAAAAGGATTAGATCTCAAACTAAGGTGCACAATGACCCAAGTTGTCAACTCATAAAAATAGTAATAACTTCTTGTAGGAACATCATTATCATCCGAAATTTGTACAAAGTTTAAGAAGTCAGAAACAAGATATCACCCCGTATTTTAGTATAAACGTTAATTGAATGTAAGTTTTATGGTGTTTCTAAGAAATAATCATTTATGTGACCAAAACCTAGCATGCATGAGCTACTTTCAACATTACAATTTCATCCAACTATCATTTCAGCACCACAATAGTAAATAAAATCATTAAAACCACCCTCGATTAACCAGTATATGGAAAGGTTTAAAGTTTGGGTCAGACTTATGTACATTGTGTACCAAAACATCACATATGTCAGATTTTTAGAAGACAAAACACTAACATTTTGGATTTCTCACCTTTCATGCTCAAGAAAAACTCATTCACATAAGAGGAAACGTTTATATGGACCAAGGAAAGCTTAACAACTTGTATCATCATCATTATCATATCAAACAATGCACAAAAAGGGAATCTTTCCTCATATTATGGATTTTTCTGAAACAACATTTACAAAAAATAGGTTATGAGTAGGAAATAAACATATTAGAGGTTATATCACTCACCTCAAGGTGAATAAGGACATTCAAACAACAAGGTGTCACAAAGAAGAGAAAGTAAATCCTTGAGTTTTTCACTCCAAAGGTTCCAAGGTAGCTCCTATCTTCAAGAATGGAGTAGATCTAGATCAAAAAAGAGAAGACAAGTGGGTTATTTATCCATGTGCATTAGTTTCCAGCAAGGAAACCATAGATGTCGACCATGGTGAAAGGAAGAAGAAGGAGAATAGAAAGAAAATGAGATTATGAGGGAAGATATTATGTGCATGAAGTAAGAAACTAGGCAAGAAAGCTTCAATCTATCCTAGAAGAGTTATGTCCAAGTCCTATTGCAACATACAACCATGATATAGCAAGGCTTCACCCTTAAGAATCTCCTCCTTCACCAATCATTAGTTTTGGATTAGCTCCACTAGAAAGAACATGTTTGGAGTGGAAAGGCTTGTTTGAGGGAAGAGGGGAGGGGTATCTATAGCTAGGATGAGAGAGAAAGGAGGTTAAAGGTCAAAAACTAATTTACCATCGATCAACAATCAAGTTCTCCATCTATGTGTACAACTAGAACAACCATCGGTTTCATAAAGATGAATTTACTAAAAATTGAGCAGTTTCATTAAAAGTTGCTTTACATATTTACACTTAGTTGTTTAGAATTTACCTACTTATTCCTTTTATAATTAGTTGATAATGGGTTGTCTCATCTAATGTTCAATCCACTCAGTTTCCTCAAAACAACCTAAAGAGTTTTGTTGGTAAATAATTACACCTTATATTCTCATCACGGAAACACATTCTTCATGAACACAGGCATAAACAGACACTCTCACAACTTCTAGCTTTACCAATGCACGATTTTATCCTTATCACACTGTTGGAGATATTTTATTAGTTTGACTCCAACTTTGTTGTTGAGTTATGTTGGTTTTCAAATGAGTAAAATGATTCTTGTAATCTATCACATGCTCTTAATACAATATCATATACAAAGCATAAATGTGAGTCGGTCGAGGTTTTGTGTATAAAATAAGAAAATAATATGACTATAAATTCAATCATCAAGTGGATATACATCAAAAAATAAAAAAATTATGAAAAATTATACAATAATGTATTTTTCATATAACTAGGTTTAGGATCCTAAATCAATTAGTTTCTGAATACATGTTTTAGTGTTATATTATTAACTACCAATTAATTTATATAGAGTGATGTAATGCAAGAACAAGAAAGATAGAGTGATGTAATGCAACATGTAGAGAGGAGCAATGTGTGTCCTCTCCCTTTTATTAATAAGAGAACCCAGAGAAACTACATAGAGTTCCAGTATTATATAAAAATTATAAAATAAATAAAGTTGAATATAAATAAGATATATTAACACTCCCCCTCAAGCTGGAGCATATACATCGTGTATGCCCAGCTTGTTGCAAAAGTTTTGAAATGTTGTTGGACTCAATGGCTTTGTGAGAACATGTGCAAGTTGATCTTCAGATTTGACGTGTAGATTCACAATAGTACCATTCTTGATTCGATATCTAATGAAGTGGCAGTCAGCCTCTATGTACTTAGTGTGTTCATGGAAGATTGGGATCCTGGAAATATATATTGTAGATTTATTGTCACATCTAATCTATATGGGAGACAATACAGGAACCTTTAATTCAGAAAGCACAGATTGAACCCACTGCAAATCACAACAGGCATGAGCCATTGCTCGATACTCAGCCTCCTAGATATTACCACAACTTTCTGCTTTTTGTTTTTCCAAGTGATAAGGTGACTTCCTAGAAACGTACAATATCCACAAGTAGACCTCTTATCATTCAGATTACCAACCCAATCTACATCTGCATAACCAGTAAGAATAAGAGTAGACATAGGGGTCTTGAGTCTGTGATAGGTGATCTCCTTGCCAAGTGCACCTTTTGAATATCTCAAAATATGGCAAGTTGTTATCCAATGTGACTGATGTGGTAAGCTCATATGCTAACTCACCACTCCTACATCAAAGGAAATTTTAGGGTAAGTAACTGTCAGATATACATGTTTACCAATAATTTTCTTATAATAGCCTGGATATGGATAATCGGTATCATCGGTAGTCTCCTTCACATGATAGTCCATGGGAGTAGACATCGACTTGAACTCGCTCATACATGCTTGTTGTAGTAAATCAAACATGTATTTCCTCTGAGACAAATTAGTACATGCATGAGATCTAAGTACTTTAATGCCCAAAAAATACCTCAGTTTGCCCATATCATTCATATGAAAATGCCCCTACAATCCTTCTTTTCATACGTAATATGCCTACAGAATCACTTCCGGTGATAGTTGTATCATCAAGATATACAGCAATAATAATAGATCTAACACTAGGGCTAGAATAGAATAAGGAGATATCAGTCACAGAACGAGAAAAGCCCATCTTTAGTAAAACATCCCTAAACTTATCAAACCAAGATCTAGGAGATTGTTTCAACCCATAGATGGCTTTCTTTAATCTACACACATTCTGACACTCCCCTTTAGAAACAAAAGTAGGAGGTTTCTCCTTGTACACCTCTTCTTGTAGATCACCATGAAGAAAGGCATTATTGACATCAAGCTAAAATAGAGGACAAATAAAAGTAGTATCCAAAGAAATAAGAATCTGCATAGAATTCAGACAAGCTATAGGTGAAAAGACCTCAAAGAAATCAACCCCATATGTTTGAGTTTAAGCTTTTACCACCAGTCTAGCCTTCAACCTCTCAACTAAACCATCTGGATTGTGTTTCACTATGAATATCCATCTAAAGCACATGACATTTTTATATTAAGGTAAGTCAATAAGTTCCCAGGTGTTGTTTTGCAGAAGAGCAGACATATCCATATGCATTTCCTATTTCCAACCAATATCCTTCATAGCATCAACATAATTTCTTGGAATGACCACAGATGCAATCCCAACAGTGAATGAACGGACCTGCTTAGATAATTTTGACAAACAACATACACTTACAATAGTATGTCAAACAGTATAGGAATGAGTACCTTTGTGGACAACAATGGGAACGTCAAGGTCAGATGGTTCTTTAGGAGTCTCTTGAGTAGAGGGAGATGGGGAAGACTCATAGACTGGAGTCGCTACCTCCTCTAGATCATGTCTTCCTTGTCTGCTGGAAACATGTAAATATTGCTGAATTAAGGTACCATTTGTTGGTTGCTCTGTGTGAACTACAATATAGTGATGAATGATGGGTGTCACTCTATCACTCTGATGTGGTGGTGGCACTCTATAGCTGATGTATGATGGTGGCACTCTCTCACTCTCACACAATTGCTCCCCCTTAGTGGGAACACTAGAGAAATATAGAGTGGATTCATGAAAAGTTACATCCCTAGACACAAACAGATGGTGGAGACTGGGACAATAACACGTGTACCCTTTTCTAGCGCTGGAGTACCCAAGAAAAAGAGTCATAATCAACCTAGGAGATAATTTATCAGCCTTAGGATCAAAATTATGGACAAAGGAAGTACAACCAAACACTCTAAGAGGAACAATAAAGGGTTGATCCTTGGGATGTAAGACAAAGAATGGAGTACGTCCTTGTAGCAAAGAAGAGGGTTTCTTGTTAATAAGGAAACAAATAGTAAATAAAGCATCAGACCAGAATCTCTTAGGAACATTGATTGAAACATACTTATATTGGCAATATCAAGAAGGAAACGATTTTTCCTCTTAGCTATTCCATTTTATTGAGGGGTGTGAGGATAGGACATATGATTTATCATCCCAACAAAGCTACAAAAATCAGCCATAGCACATTGAGCGTATTCCAAGGCATTATCTGATTGAAGAATTTTAATATTGCAATCAAATTGGACTTTTACTTCTTGATGAAAATGATTGACAATGGATAACACAGACTCTCGACTCTTCAACAATTAAATCTATGTCATGCGAGAAAAATCATCCACAAAGAAAATAAAATAGCGAAAACCATTATAGTTGTTGTCTTTTACAGGACCCCAAACATCATTGTGGACTAACTCAAAGGGACAAGAAGCCCATTTATTAACACAACTGGAGTAAGACATTCTATGATGTTCCCCTAATTGACAGGACTGACACTCTAATGAAGACACTTGGGATAACTTAGTTCTAACTTTCTCAAGCTCTCCAACAAAAGATGTCCATATATGTAGTACCATAGTAAGGGAGAACCACTCAAACAGATAGGAGTAGGACCAGATACTGTTGGGTTTTAGGGGAGGCAGAGAAGGCAGCGGAAACAAAAAATTTCTCCTCCCCAAAACCAGAACAAGGAAACGCGTCAACGTCTATACAATAGGAAAGGATGGTTTGTGGAATCATACCTTGTCCCGAGGCTTGCTCGGTGACAATACCTCACGGCTTGCGCGGTCTTCACCTCTGGTCTTGGACGGTGTCTGTGCAGTGCCTGGTCGCACCAGGACTGACGACTCCTGGTCTCACCGGGACTGTCAGGATTGATAGTTGTCCTCCTGAGCGGTAGAAACCTCCAACCTCTGAAGTAGTCCACACGGACCACCTGGAACTCCAATCTCCTTGTCCAACAAGGAATTGGAAGGAGCCGCACCCTCCTGTCAGTGTACTAGTCGCCAACACACTCTCCTGCCACCAATTTCTTTCTGCAGTTGTCTTTCCCTTGTTGTGCCTCCCTTATAGGGTAGCACTTGCTCGGGCTCTCTCTCGGTTACCAAAACCAGAGAGAACTACAACTTTGCAGAGCAACTGGTTGCACTGAACTGTACTTTGAGAAGCCCCCAATACCCCTATATATAGGACGGTCATGGGACAGGGTTCTCCATCCCGGGCAATGCGGGATTAAAATCAGGAGTAGAAGGATTCGAGATTTTCCACAAAACAATCAACTCGCAACCTGAACTGATCGTTTCACAACTAAAACGGTCGATTGGGGACTAGAACCGGTCGGTTGACATCTCAACCGATCGGTTGGGACCCATGAGCCGATCGGTTCACTTCTGAACCGGTTGATTTGTTGTCCTGATCAGTTCCCGATTGACTTTCCTTCTTTTGTTTCTAATTGGTATCAAATACCAATCCTTGTTCCAATCAAATTGGGCAAGTGAAACGCAAGCAAAATTCTCACCAATCCTACTTTCCCAACTTGCTCGGTTGCACCAGCTGAATCGATCGTTTCAACACTTGAAGTAATCATTTCACCCTGATCATGAGCTGATCGACTCATCACCTAAGTAGACCGATTCACCAAGCTGAGCCAATCAGTTCATCTCATGAGCCGATTGGTTGGGAGTGCAGATTGTGTATAATCAGTCAATTGCGGTTTCAATCAATCCTATACTCTAATCAATGCGTCCAACACCTTGAACATTATGATTTTGAGCTATCAATTAATTGAGTGTTTAATTGAACTACTAAACTCCTTTAGTAATCAATCTAAACATTATTTGTGGACAAAACTCCTCTTCCAGGTTAAATCCTATGTGTGTAACCCTGCAGGTCCATTTCACATTGGTAGTGAAAGTCCATAACACTTATGACTTCACAAGCAAAGAGTGGTGCCTAGTCACACATCAGTGCTACCCAAGTGAAAGTAGAAAGTTGGAGAACAACTTTCAATCCTACAATCCGTGAATGGTGTTACAGTGAAAGTATAATTCCTTTGTCACTGATATCCCGAATGAACTCGAGGCATGGAACTGTCATCCTGTCAACGTTCATTCACTTTCTTGATCTCAGAGCAGATTGGAAGAGATATGTATGACATCAATATCACATACTGATTCACACATGCGTGCGCACGCCTATTTCAATCCTACTCATCAAGTGGCCTTGGATATCAAACTCCCTCAGGAGGTACAAATCCCATATCTATCACTCACCCCTCAAAAGCCCCATGTGTCAAAGCCAACCAATCATCACCTTTATAACAAACCATGTTTCAGGATTGCGTTTGATGATGTCAAAGTGTGCCCAACGACATGTGTTGAGTGTAGTGATTTCAGGTCAAAGAATCACACTCACCACCATCACTGTGAGTACTGACTGTGACTACCATGTCATGGTTCCATGTGTCAAACTCACGGTGGGTCTGTCTGATATACTTGTTCTCTAACAAGTACTTATGTGTTTGGTTTGATATCTCTATATCATGACTAATGAGATTCTATCATCAACCAACACCACAAACTAGTCTTGTGTGTCATTGTTGTCTATCTACCTTCCACAATGACATCCGACTAGGGACATAACAAGAATGTACAAACTCTTAGCATCTGTATGATCTCATCATTCAGGTCCTCAACCTGAAAGCATACGTCATTGAGTATTTTCATTCTCTAGACATTGAATTTGTTCTATCACTATCTCATATGACTGAACCAGAAAGAATTGGTAGCTTGCCTTTGATGTTTATCAAATCAATCTTAATGTATCCCACCAATCATCCCATGATTGACTCTCAGGGCATACATACCAACAGACTCCCACTTGCACTGTGAGCCAATCACCCTTGAATCATATTCATAGTGATCTTCAAACATGTCCCACGTGTTACTGTGCTCTAGTGCGAACATAGTGAGTTATGGAAACACCTTGCCAAAGTCAGTTTAAATTGCATGTCTCTCATCTCTTCACTGTACGTCACACGTATGAGATGGAGTTTCCGTAATATACGATCTAGTATTCCTTTGCCAACCTTTAGCCACATTGCATGATCAAGGATTCCATACTTGTCATCAATGAGCAGAATATCTATAAGTTCATCTCATGAACTTCCAGATCCATATAGTATCCATTGTTGTTCTCTAACGCATAGATACTCGACATTTCCTTTTAAATGGTTTTATTGGAACACTTCCAATTATCAACAAACTTTCATTTTTATATATCATATATATATTTTGCGATTAATTTTCTGTCCTTTCATAAGTTCACATCAATGTAACTCTTTACATTGAACTCTTCCTTATCTCCATAGAACTAGTACTTCTCAAGTACTTATCAAGTTCTCATGGTATTCCAGTAACCCTTACTGGAAGCAGACAGACATCCACTTGTCATGTCGCACATACGAGTTATCAGGATGAGCACATCATATTGCCATGTCCTACATACAAGATGATGAATGCATTTTGTTCTTGCCATGTCGATACATGCAAGATAATGGGATGATTACATACATGATAGATCCATATCTATTCTTAGTGTTCCCATTCTTCATAAGAATTGGACACTTGTCTTTGGGATACTAACTCCATGTAGCATGGATAAGTTTTCTCCCACTGAATCTGTTCATATTGAACACTTCAGTACATATTGCCAATGTATGCTCTCTCTTTTCAGGTCAAGAGATTTTTTGAGAACTATCTCTATAGATCTCTATTCCTATCACATAGGAAAACTCTCTATCTTCCTTAAAGATAATTTCCACTTTTGGATTTCCATTCTAGAACATTTCCATTTCACATCAACATGTGGAATGTGAATACGCTCCCACTAAATCACATATCCCTTCTTTATCTTTAACATATCAGTCAAACCCTTTGACTATATCATCAAAGTAAAGATCCAATTTTGAGTTGCTTATACTCAATCAATCACATTGATTAGTCCGTTGTAACTTATAGACTTCATTTGCATTAGTGGAATCATAAACCTTATAGGTTGTGTCACGTACACATCCTTGTTTTCTTCCTCATAGGAATGAGGTTTTAGTATCCATATGCCAAATGTCTTAGTCATTAAGTTGCAATCAACAAGCATCATCCTTCTCAAAATGTTATCCATGTATCTTAACACTTAAGATTCATTCGCACTTATGGATTTCATCCAATGAGTGCTACCATCAAGGTCATACCTTATGGTTCACATGGATCTTATGCATACCATGTATCACAAGATAAATAGGGCATTGCCACAAAGATCATATCTTTAAGATTGAAACATCAACTTTATTAATTGCCATCATTGTCATACAATATGCAAAATAAAGTGTTTCTATCTATTGGAAAATTGAAATAGCAGTTCTCAACTCTATTTCGTGCCCTTTAGGCTGAAATAAACTGAAAGATACTCCTATCTATGGCAGCAACACTTGCCCCGATAATGAGTACTTCTTTCTCGGTCCTTTCACAAAGGCCATCACTTCTTTGTGGATCTGGCATATCATATATGACATATCCATATCTTGGTATCATATACCTCAGACAAAGAAGCGGTTCATTTCATGATACCTTAGGTGGAGATCTCCATCCCCTCCTGCATCTTCTTTTGTTCTTCCAGATATAGAGGGCAATCCCTCATACACCCTTTCCCCATGTGCCTTGAGGCTAAAGACGGCTTGGATTGTTGGCTAGCATCAGAACAGTTCTTTGCTTTGCCCTTATCCTTGCCCTTAAGAATTACCTTTTCTTTGTTCACATCAAAGATTATGGCTTGTCTTTCTTCATCTTTGCCTCTACTATCCTCAACATGTCCAACAACTCTGTCAACGCTTGTCAAAGTTGTAGCTTATCATGAATTGTATGATTCTCACAACATTTGCAGTATCATACCAATAGCCAACTCTTGGCTCAGAGGGAATCCTTCTTAGTCAGGTCTTTCCATATACCCAATCATATTGAGTGTGTGAATACCTTACTGGATCTCCTTCTATCATGACATACTAGGACAATGTCTTAGAGACATCATATGTCTCATGTTGTCTCTACAACTCATAGTTCAGAGAACACAACATCAAGCACTCCTCATCAATGTCATCCTCGGTATGGTTCCATAAGCATACTTTCAGCCATTGATGTGGTGGGACCGAGTTCATATGGTTCTGGTATAACGAGGACTTAGAGCTTTCGCTCTTTGATTGAGAACAATTCTCATCATGCTAACCAGTCGTGGAATTATTCCCATTTAATTTGTTGGTCTCAAAGACCGATCGCAAATAAAGTGATTATTTTTGATTAACCGTTTATTTTAACAAAAGGAAATATATATGCAATTTTAGTCCAAAACTCTTTTGACTTATTTGATTGATTTGAAAAGTTGACGATATAATTAGGCCTTTAATTAATTATTGCTCCCACTATTTTACTTCAAATTGATAGCCCTCACCATCAATTCAGAAGATTGCAGTGTACAACCTTCTAGTGGGCAAGATCCATATTTCATCAAGTCATGAGTCAACTTTGGCTGATCGCCCACAATCTTGACTATTTAGGTATGCCATCATGCCAATTGCATCATATGCAACTCTTGATGAATGAACATGTGCAACACCTTACCATGAACATTCCTTGCCTCTGGGCTTAGACGCTCTAAGAATCACTAGTTAAGTCTAACCCAAAAGCCGACACGGTAAACATGCACCCTACTTTGGTAGAACCTACATGTCTACCCTTCACACTTCCACAAGATAGACGGCGCACCACACTTTGGCGTAACCTACGCTTGGTCGATCGAGTTTTTCATGTGTGCCACTAATGGAAGGCATATAAGACTTAATATTTTAATGAGGGATTTGGTTTTTATATACATATACATATCCAATCACCACAATATATAGTATGTATCATATACATGCTATATCCCACAGAAAACATGCAAAACGATAAAAGCGATGATTATGGCCATCCTAATGTGATTCCTCGAGCCAAGAGGAATCACGGTCATCTAGGTCTACATCACATGCAACCTGTACAAGATGAACTCTGTGCTTTGCCTTACTGGGTTTTATCAACTCATCACATGAATGATCGGCTCGCCATCAGACTGGTCGGCTGGGTGCCACCATCCGATCGGTTGGCTCCTCCAACCGATCGGTTCGCCTGGTCATCGTGCATCTCATCATGGCCGCCACCCGCTCATCTCACTCCTCGAATCGGTCATCAACTGATCAGCTGGAATGTCAACCGATCGGTTCATGCCTTGAACCAATCGTCTCAGTTGTCATCTCGATGTCCTCCGTTCTTTGACATAATAGGAAATAAAATTATATCCTATTTTACATTGTAAAAGGAGAAACCTCGAGTTACATTCGAGGGGAGGAAAGGTAGGAGAGAAATCTCGAATTATTTCAAGTTACATCAGGAATAGGAGAAAGGGAAGATCGGTGCATAGACCGAGATGCAAGCAACCACATACAACCATACACAGATAGGGTTTATTGGCCATAACCACGCTACACATCTACCACAAAACTCATTTAAGGGCGACGCGTATCGAGTGCATTAATAATACATATCATATATGTAATTTGGGATTTGTGGATTTAGAATTGGACATGCATAAAGCCAATTTTATTCGCATCGAATGCAATAAATAAAGGCGACAAACCAAAATCGATCATATCGATATTCCTAAAGTATAGAGCAGTTAGCGTGGCTCTGATACCACTGTTGGGTTTTAGGGGAGGCAGAGAAGGAAGCGGAAACAAAAAATTTCTCCTCCCCAAACCCAGAACAAGGAAATGCGTCAACGTCTATACAATAGGAAAGGATGGTTTGTGGAGTCATACCTTGTCCCGAGGCTTGCTCGGTGACAATACCTCGCGGCTTGCGTGGTCTTCACCTCCAGTCTTGGACGGTGTCTGTGCAGCTCCTGGTCGCACCGGGACTGACGACTCCTGGTCTCACCAGGACTGTCGGGATTGATAGTTGTCCTCCTGAGCGGTAGAAACCTCCAGCCTCTGAAGTAGTCCACACGGACCACCTAGAACTCCAATCTCCTTGTCCCACAAGGAATTGGAAGGAGTCGCACCCTCCTGTCAGCGTACTAGTCTCCAACATACTCTCCTGCCACCAATTGCTTTCTGCAGTTGTCTTTCCCTTGTTGTGCCTCCCTTATAGGGTAGCACTTGCTCGGGCTCTCTCTCGGTTACCAAAACCAGAGAGAATGACAACTTTGCAGAGCAACTGGTTGCACTGAGTTGTACTTTGAGAAGCCCCCAATACCCATATATATATAGGAGGGTCATGGGACAGGGTTCTCCATCCCGGGAAATGCGGGACTAAAAGCAGGAGTAGAAGGGTTCAAGATTTTCCACAAAACAATCAACTTGCAACCTGAACCGATTGTTTCACAACTAAAACGGTCGGTTGGGGACCTGAACCGGTCAGTTGACATCTCAACTGATCGGTTGGGACCCATGAGCCGATCGGTTCACTTCTCAACCGGTCGGTTCGTGGTCATGATCAGTTCCCAATTGACTTTCCTTCTTTTATTTCTAATTGGTATCAAATACCAATCCTTGTTCCAATCAAATTGGGAATGTGAAACGCAAGGAAAATTCTCACCAATCCTACTTTCCCAACTTGCTCGGTTGCACCAGTTGAATCGATCATTTCAACACTTGAAGCAATCATTTCACCCTGATCATGAACTGATCGACTCATCACCTGAGCCGATCGGTTCACCAAGCTGAGTCAATCGGTTCACCTCATGAGCTGATCGGTTGGGAGTGCAGATTATGTAGAATCACTCAATTTCGGTTTCAATCAATCCGATACTCTAATCAATGCGTCCAACACCCTGAACATTATGATTTTGAGCTATCAATTAATTGAGTGTTTAATTAAACTACTAAACTCCTTTAGTAATCAATCTAAACATTGTTTGTGGACAAAACTCCTCTTACAGGTTAAATCCTATGTGTGTGACCTTACAAGTCCATTTCACGTTGGCAGTGAAAGTCCATAACACTTATGACTTCACAAGCAAAGAGCGGTGCCTAGTCACACATCAGTGCTACCCAAGTGAAAGTAGAAAGTTGGAGAACAACTTTCAATCCTACAATCCGTGATTGGTGTTACAGTGAATGTATAATTCCTTTATCACTGATATCCCGAATGAACTCAAGGCATGGAACTGTCATTCTGTCAACGTTCATTCACTTTCTTGATCTCAGAGAAGATTGGAAGAGATATGTATGACATCAATATCACATACTGATTCACACATGCGTGTGCACGTCTATTTCAATCCTACTCATCAAGTGGTCTTGGATATCAAATTCCCTCAGGAGGGACAAATCCCATATCTATCACTCGCCCCTCAAAAGCCCCATGTGTCAAAGCCACCCAATCATCACCTTTATAACAAACCATGTTTCAGGATTGCGTTTGATGATGTCAAAGTGTGCCCAATGACATGTGTTGAGTGTAGTGATTTTAGGTTAAAGAATCACACTCACCACCATCACTGTGAGTACTGACTGTGACTACCATGTCATGGTTCCATGTATCAAACTCACGGTGGGTCTGTCTGGTACACTTGTTCTCTAACAAGTACCTATGTGTTTGGTTTGATATCTCTATATCATGACTAATGAGATTCTATCATCAACCAACACCACAAACTAGTCTTGTGTGTCATTGTTGTCTATCTACCTTCCACAATGACATCCGACTAGGGACATAACAAGAATGTAAAAACTCTTAGCATCTGTATGATCTCATCGTTCAGGTCCTCAACCTGAAAGCATACGTCATTGAGTATTGTCATTCTCTAGACATTCAATATGTTCTATCACTATCTCATATGACTGAACTACAAAGAATTGGAAGCTTGCCATTGATGTTTATCAAATCAATCTTAATGTATCCCATCAATCATCCCATGATTGGCTCTCAGGGCATACATACAAATAGATACTTGGTGAGGTAGACTTTCACCATGGAAGAGGTAGAGATCACATTTCCTAGGCCCCCTACCAATCTTCCTAATACTCTTGAGATCATGTAATATAAAACAAAAAGGTACAAATGTCACCATACATTTCACAGTATCGATCAATTTTACAACAGAAAGAAGATTAAATGAAAATGCAGGCAAATAATATATAGATTTAGGATCAATTCTAGGAGTCAGAGAAATAGAATCACTGGATAACACTCTCCTCATTCAACCATCTACAATTGTCACATATTGGTGAGTAATATGTTTGTAAATGGAATGAAGCAGTCTCATCGTAGCAGTCATATGCTATGACGCTCCAGAGTCAACCACCCATGAAGAAGTTGAACCAGAAGCTAGTAAAGAGGTAGTCTAATTACCAGTAGTAGATGCTAGGTTTTCTAAAGAAAAAGATGATCCCAAACTCATATGTTGGGTGTCCAGAATAAATATATCATATTCCACCTTGGTGAGTGTGATGCCAGAAGATCCAGAACTTGAAACTGGAGGCTCTGAAGACTCAATAGTGCCAACATAGTTTTCTACCTCCATAGGTATTGTAGCATGTCTACCATACTTCTCCAACATTTCTCAACTATGTATCGAGGTTTGTCAGAGAAAGAGCACTTAGGAGGTGTGCCACATCCTTGGCTCGTACATATATGACCTCCTCTAATTGTTGCAGATATAGATGCATGAGAATCTCCATGAGACGGGACAGCTGTAGGATCAACCTATTTAAAATTTGATTATAAAATCCTTGATTAAGCTTCTTCCAAGATGTGAAGTGTGTTAGAAGCTAGGATAACACTGCGGGTTGAACTGCATGAAGAACTCAGGCCGAATAAGAATTTTGATGTAATCAAGTCATCTTTGTCTTTGGCTTGTTCTGCGATAGTCACTAGATGATAGAAGCTTAGTTCTTGAGAAATAGCTTGGATCACTGCAAAATATTCTTCCAAAGGCTTGTCTCCCTGTCATTCTACAAATAGACGATCATATATCATAAACTGAAGAAGAGTATTCTTTTCTTATGAGTAATGTTTCTTTACCGCATCCCATATCTCTTTGGCAGTAGTGTACAACATGAACCTAGTAGCAATTCTAGGTTTCATGCTCCCCCACATCCATGTCTTCAACATACTATTATGATGCTTCCATTCAGCATAGCCTTTGTTAGTAGAAGTAGGAGGATCATAATCAACATGTTTTGTCTTGTCTCGAGATTCCAACATAGTATGGAAAACACTCATCCACAAGAGATAATTCTTATTGTTCAGCTTGATGGATGGGATAGGTGACATTTCATTGTATATGGTATATGCCTTGGTGTCCTCCATGTTCTAAATGGAAAATTGAATGCGGGATGATACATGTCAAGAGAGAAACTGAGTGATGGAAAGATACTTGTCACGTCATGAAGGGAGTGACAGAGAGATACATGTCACTCAAATATAGATGAGATGATACATTTCTGATGCATCAATAGCTTCCAAGTGGGTATTTCCTAATCACATATGGAGGAGGTGTGATTAAAAATTATCTAAATAGATGTTAGATGCTTGATTTGTACTTTTAAAATGTTGTTAGAGAAGTTGAAGGAGTCTGAACCTTTTGGTCAAGAATCAACCGTATTTGGCCCCTCAGTTGGTAAAAACTAACCCGGTGGAAATCTACCTTGCAGCTTGTTGGACGGCACTAATGGGCCTCTAGTGGTGGAGGGACGTCGGCGGTGGGTTGCCAATGGTGCACCTGCTACCCCGCGACGTGTAGCTACCAGCGGTGGAGGCAGCGGTGCTGCTGTTGCCGACGGATGCTACTGTCGGTGGCTGCTTCTACTTCTTGGTGGTGGTGGTTGTTGTCCGGTGCAGTGACAGCTTGCCCTGTTGGTTAGGGTTAGGGATGGCTACACTTTCTTTGGATCTTGTTGCTCTGGTACCATGTAAACAAGAAAGATAGGGTGTTGTAATGTAGCATGTGGTGAGGATCAGTGTACCCTCTCCCTTTTGTTAATAAGAGAACCTAGAGAAATTACATAGAGGTCTAGCAGTATATAGAAATTACAAAATATAATAAAGTTGAATATAAATAAGATATATTAACAACATAAATTTCCTATCTCATTGCTTTGAATTATAACTATTGCACTTAGGTTTTAAACTAATACTAGAATCTAATTTGATGTCTGTTCCTAATCCTTGTTGAAATTGTGAAAATATTTATTTTATTATCCTTAATATCTTGATGATTATGAAAAAAATAATTGTATTATAAATGAAAGATAATACTTTACCATGTTTTGATTTTCCACTCATTGGTATTGTAATTTCACATCCTATTTGTAGATTAGTCTTTTTCCCTTTGATTCCCATGGTGGATCTGATGATCTCATTATTACATTGAATTGGCAAGAGTTGTTAATTATTTTGCATTCTCTATTAAATGTATGTCAGATTGGGTTGACAAGTATTACTTAGTTCTGGTGAATTTTAAGTTTTGGGGCCTAACACACAACCACATATTTATGGTTTAGTTGTTGGTGCCTAGACCTTTGTGTTTGACTATTGATACTCTCACTTTCCTTTATATACACATGTAGGGGATTGAGGTGTTGGTTCCTCTCTCCCAAATATCACATCATGATGGTTCTCTGACTCTACTTTTACATTTTTATAGTCTTAGTGCTTGATATTCATGCAATGTGTTATTGTTGTTTATTGTTGAGAATCACTTTATGTAAAATACCTTTTTGTTGTTTATCTTCTCTCTTTATGATACCTCTTAACTACTTGTCTTACTTGTACTTGATATTTCCTATTTCCTACCAATACACCTTATCTTAATTGGGAACATTTGTCTCGTTTCACTTGATCTTATTGGCCATTAGTTGTCTTGTGAAGAGCATATCACCAATTTTACAAACTTATGCTATAATTTTATTTCCTATATGGAAGTTGTTCCCAAATCACCCAAATGTGGATCACCCCAAAAATGAACTTCATGAAAAGTCTAATGCTATTCATTAGATCCATGAGGATACCTTTAGATGAATCTATTAACCTCTACAACTGGTCGATTCTATCTAGTTAGGGGTGAGCATTGATCCATAACTGGACCGGACCGAGGCCCGACTCTATAAGAATTTATGGACCATAGAGAGGACCTTTTGAAGTAGGATTGGACATGAACCATATTGTTCTATGGTAGGACTGAATCAGACCAGACCGTTTGGATGGTAATCAGCCTTTTTACATGTTTTACAATTTATTTAATTGTACAAAGTGATATTCTTAGTCACTTCTAGCAATTATATAACAATATTAGCAAACATTTACACTATTAATGCTTATATATGTACTTTATTTTTACTTGTTACATAATATACATACATATATATATGAATTTTATATAAAAGTGGTTTGCGGTCTGGTCCACGATCAGACCAATTTTAGATCGGACAGATCGGAGACCGAATTCATCAAAAGTCGTAGACCGCAGACTGAACTGAACTCATAATGGACCAGATTGTATCGGATCGAATTTAACAGTCTGGTCCAATTTTGTGGTCTGGACCATTATTTGCTCACCCCTATATCTAGTTCTATCTTATATTTATTATTCTAACACTTACATGGATGATGATGATGTTGTTGAAATTTGAACTTTGTTATATTTAGTTTTACTTTTTTCTTCTACTACATATATAACCCTTCCAGATATATCTTTTGTGACAGTAATAGTGCTATCATTTCTATAATAAATCCTATATTCAATTTTCTTTCTAGACATAAATTGGTCAAACGTCATTTTTTCACTACCACAATAAAAAAGTCTATTTTCCATGAAATATGGAAATTGAGAAACTATTGGCACAATTCTTATCATGTTTCTTGAATATTATCTCTCATGAGAGATAAGTGACATCTCCACTACCATTAATTATATGTTTGACTGATTTATCATAATTTCACTTATCGAATGCACAATCATCAGCTATCATGGTTGCTTATAGAATTGTTTGAATTATGATCAATTATAGCATTGTCATCATTCAAGTGCATTTATATTTTGCTATCTTTGAGTAGAATATGAAAATAAAGTTTTATATGGTACATTCAAAATTTAGTAGTAGAAACTATTAGTTTATCATAAAAGCATAATTATACATGATTAGGTTATATTCCACAATATTCATGTTTGAGATTGTTTTAGGGTAGTAACTATTCTGACCAAACTATAAGTTCAATTAAAAATGGTGTCTATCAAAACCTGAGTAGAATGAGAGGTTTTTAATAGTTATGATATCAATGGATACTTTGGTCGAATTGTAACTTTGTTGACCATTGAAACCCTTGATCAAATTAGAATTTGACAAATACCTAATTTATTATAGAGATGATGCATATCATTTCATTTCTCTTCACAACTCACTTAAAAGCCTTGACCAATAATAATAAACTTAGTGAGCTCTTATTCTTTGAGAAACACAATGATCCATATGATCTCCTAAATTTTTTTACATATAATACAACTAGAGATCCATAGATTCCATATATCACCCCAAAAAAGAAGGAAACTCACAAAAAGGAAGGATGCCGCCTATGCTAAAGTCAGAGATGTAAATTTCTTATGTGTCATTTGCAGCTAAGTGATAAAATGGAATTTTTATCCATATTCCACTTTCACAACAATATATTAATGTTATCTATATCATAAACATCAAGATAAATGATTTTTTCATTATCATGCACTTGTTTGCCGTGGTCAAGCACTTCAGCCTCTAATTTTCTTTTTTGGTTGTGTGCATATTATGAGAAGACAAGGGATGACTCATTGTTTCCTCTCTAGTAAAGGATAAGATCATAGTTTTAGAAGAAGATTATATTATCATCATTCTAGGGACCAAAAGTGATGTTTACTCATATGAATTTGATATTTCCATTTCCATTCCCTTAGAAGTGTTCTCCACTACAAAGATTGGACTACACAAGCTTCTTATCTATAGACATATGAATAAGGTTAACGAAGCAAATCATGAAACTCAGAACACTTCCATAGCTTTATATCTTACATATAATTCTTTCCTCATACATATCATTGTTATTTCTAGATCCAACTAATTTATGATCCCTTAGTATGTACACATCATGTTTTATTTTCCATATCATAGAAAAAACCTATAACATCATTGGAAATGTAATTTGGGAATTGATGGAATTTTTTGGTGATCCACCATATATTGATATTGATTTTAATACTATTTCTGATTGCACAGTTGGCCTACTATCCAAGCTCAATCTTTTGGTAGATTGTACACGAAGAATAAACAAATATACAACTAAAAGCATACGGTTAGAATTTAGGAATGCATGGAGCCATGGGAAGAATAGAAACTATGTGAATTAGAGAATGAAATGCAAAATTTCAGCCACCACAATCTCCTCCTCTCATCTCTCATGACCTCACAAAAGAATTTCTACATTCATGATCAAGAATATAAAATAAGGCACCATTTTGATTACAATTACCAAGGTATTCCATACTTGAATTCCAAAATGGTACAATTAAATGTTTATGTACCAAATGAATATCCACATCAACCCAATCATGTAATAATTCACCCCTTAAGTACTTCATATAGCTATGCTCAAGCATCTCATTGGACATGACAAAAACAACTTGTCTATTCATTACCCCAACTCGAAGACATCACTTAACATTTCAATTCTTATTGAGCATATATGTAACATCCCTGACCTGGGTTATGAATTAAACCTAGATGTTTTGCCTAATAAGGCTGAGTAGATTCTTAATCTTATCTTGGGAAAAGTAATTAGGCCTCATAAGAAACTTATGTTACAATTTTGGTCCTGTTTGAGCAATGTTGAAGCAATGTTTGCTTATTTTGGACTAAAATGCAAATTACCCAAGTCGAGGGGTTAACTTGCAAATGTTGCATGATAAGATGTTCCTCTGATGTTAAGACATCATAATAATGAATGTGATGTAGTGGTATGGTTTCCACAAGCTTGGGCACCAAGATTAAGCTTGTAAAGCAATGTTGTGCATTAAAACCTAGTTTTGGTGAAAAGTGCAATTTACCCAAAATCTAGGGTTCTATATGCAAATTACCACTTCAATAAAGTCCCAAATGTTTCTTGGCATCATGTAGAGCAAATAAAATGAGAGTTACTTCTCATTTGAATTAAGATGGAGGAGAGAGAATCTTGATATTAAAATAATCAAGATTTAATCCTAATTGAAACCCTAATTCAATTTAGGAAAAAAATGAATAAAAATAATTGAAGGTCTTTCAACCAAAATGTTTTGGGTTGATTTTGAATAAGGATGGACGTTCCTTTGCCAATATAAGGAACGAAAATATCTTAAGTAGGTGAAATTCCACTCACCTTATTATAAAGAAAAGTAATTTCCACTCACATATGGGATATTAATATAATAAGCATTAAGGTGCTTAATTTGCTTTTCTTTAAATTGAGGATAATGAAGGAGAATTAAAGGCAAAGGGATATGCCTCGTATCCATGGAGTTGAGGGGGAAGAGACGGCCATAATTTTTGGATTAATTGGATTTTTATAAGGCATATTATCTCTCATCAATTTCTTTATAAAAGTGTCATTTCCAAGCCCAAACCAAGGCCTTTTTCGGATTTTCTTCTTCCCCTTGCTTGCGAAAACGACCAAGGAGCTAGGGAGGAGCAGGGAGCACGTCCCCAACCTGTGGGTAAGCCCTTGACCTTCTTTCTCCTTGATTTCATGGTGGAAATCGAAAATAAATTATGGATTCCTTCTTATTTCGATCTCCTCTTCAACCCTAGCCAACTTTTTCATCCAAAAGCTTGAGGACGAGCCTAAGGGGAGTTGTAAGAGCTTCATACACCATTAATGGCGTGAACTTGGAGCTTTGGAGCTCAATTGGAGGTGGGTTTTATAACTTAAACCCTTAAACATTGCTATTGCATCAATTCTCTATGCTTTGTTGATTGATTTCTTCAATTTGATGCACTCTTGTTTCTTGCTGCAATTTCCATCAAGAACAGTTTCTGTTCTTGGTTTTTCGAAGGAAGGGGATGATGACATCATCCTAGATGCTTATCCAAAGAAAAGTACCAAGACAAATGGTTTTTATAGCTACTCCAAATCGTTTTAATTTGATTGGCTATGCAGTTTCAGCAAACCGTTTAAGAGCAAACGGTTTGAAACTGTTTGGAAGCAAACGGTTTCAAAACCATTTGAGATGGTTGACCAAGCGTTGACCGTTTGGGAATTTTGTTCCAAATTATGTAGGATGTTAACCCACCAAATTTGATGGGTTAACCCCAAATGAATCATAGGTTGAAGGCAAATCGATTAGGCAAATCGAATTGAATTAAGTGCTGATTTTCAACCTGATCAAATTGACCTGTTTGGGAAAACGGTTTCAAAATCGTTTGATATGGTTGACCGTTTGGGATTACTGTTCATAATTATGTTTTTTGATGACCCTACAAATTTTAGGGATTAACTCCCAAGGAATCGTGAGTTGAAGGCTAATCAATTAGGGAAACCTAATTGGATTAAGTGCTGATTATCAATCTGGTTTAATTGAACTTTTTGGGCAAACGGTCTCAAGACCGTTTGAGTGCGTTGACCAAGCGTTGAACGTTTGGCATTACTATTCCTATAGATGTGGTCTAATGACTCACCAAATTTGAGGGATTAACTCCCAAGGAATCGTGAGTTGAAGGCTATTCAGTTAGACAAACCCTAATTGGAATTAGTGCTGAAATTCGAATGAGTTAATTTGAGATTTTGGGTTGATTAGCCCAAACGGTCTCAAGACCGTTTGGGGATCACCCAAACGGTCTCAAGACCGTTTGGGGGTCACCCTAAGACCGTTTGGAGGTCTTGGGTCAAGTATAGTTGATCAATTGAAGGTCCAAAGGTACCAATCATTTTGCAGTTAAGTGCTGAATTGTTGATAACTCGATAGACCAATCCTTGATGATTTTTCACTAGAATCCAAAGGATGGATGGTCCAAACGGTCTCAAGACCGTTTGGAGCTCATCCAAAAGGTCTCAAGACCGTTTGGTGGTCACCCAAGACCGTTTGGAGGTCTAGGGTTAAGTATGGTTAGGGGTTTGAAGGTCTAAAGGTACCAAGCTGATATACAATGCAATGCTGATTTGGTGATCAATCCAATGATCCAAACCTTAATTAGATGGCTTGGATTTGAGTGATATGATGGGAAAACGGTATCAAGACCGTTTGGAGGTCATCCAAACGACCTCAAGACCGTTTGGGGTCAGTTCATACTCAATTTGGATGATGGTTCCATGGTTTCAAAGTAACCAGTCTTCCATTGATTAGTAACGAAGGATCATCGATTCCAAACTCTAATTCAATTAAATCAAACCCTAATTGATGACCAATTGAGGGTTAATTGAGAGTCAAATCAGTATAAGGTTGACCTATTAAACTCAATTGAAGTATGAGGGTAGGTCCAATTGATGATTGGTTCCATGAATCCAATGATTGAAGGAATCAACATTGGAAACCCTAATTCAATTGGATACATTATGTAATGGAGGTCCAATGTGATTGAATTTTTGAGAATTAAGATGATGAATGTTCTATTGATCCAATGATGATTAGTAATGGTAATCAATGAAGGTACAAAGGTTGAAACCCTAATAGTACCTAAGTGATTAAGTGCCAATTAAGGGATGAATCCCTAATTGCTTATAGGATCAATGACTTGATACACTATGTTAATCATAGTTGTATGTGTTCGACTGAAGAGTTTATATGACCTAATCAAGTTAAGAAGTTGATAGCATGAATTCATACATGAATATGATTCATGTGGTGATTAAGAGTTATGATCCTTAAGCAAAGAGATCATGAAACACTAAATATGAACATAAACCCTAATTGACAGGGTTATTGAACTCAAACCCTAGTTGAGGGTGCATCCATGTGAAACCCTAGTTGAGGGTGTATCCATGTGAGACCCTAGATGAGGAGGCATCCATATGAAACCCTAATTGAAGGTGTATCCATGTGAAGCCCTAATTGAGGGTGATTCTATGAGAAACCCTAATTGGGAATGAGTAATAAACCCTAATCATGGGCAATGTGATATGAAACTCTAATGATGGGTGATGCTATATGCAAACCCTATTTTGAGAGAAGGGAGATGGTATGTGAAACCCTAATCCCTAATGAAAGCATAGAATTCATACTTGATTATGATTCAATAAATGAACTCCTGTAGCACGACCGTGTTAGGCAGCACGGCTGTGGTGGATTCACTTTGCACGACCGTGCAAGGTAGCACGGCCATGGTGACTTTCTTTGCACGGCCGTTCTTGGTTACATGGCCGTGGTACTATATTCTTGACTTAGAGTTGTTTTGATAAGGACCTAGCATGGTCTTTTTGTTAATTCATGACTTATGGGTGAATCCATAGTATTGGCAATAGTTGCATGTTCCAAGTGAGTGACTAATGATCACTGCTTTACATGATAAATGTGATAAATTGGTGCATAAAGTATTAGGATGGGAAATACCCTAATACATGCTGAGTATATGAACTCAAGAAAGTTAATGGTGTTGAGGCAAGTGATACATCAAGATATGATAGATATCATATCCAACACCCCAAATACTGGTATATCTTGTTGTGTTATAAATCCAATATAGTTGGATGAATGATACATGAGATATGTGATGGAAATCCTAATCCTGGTAAAGGATTAAGGATAATATCCTTGAAATTATTAATACATTGTTTTTGCATGGTGTTGATAGATAATTGATGTGCTGCTATCATATGTGCTAACCATGCAGGTATCATAAGAGGATGATTATAGCCAGGTATGAGCTATGATGTGTTATCAATCTGAATTTGATTATTGGGCCTTGTGTGCCATAATATATCTTGTTGTCTGGTAAAAAGGTAGCAAGAGAATTAATGGGCATCAAGTATCACACTTATCTTGGTCAGATGACCTAAAGGTGTTAGTAACTTGAGAATGTGGTAACAATGCTCAGGTGATGAGCTAAGGGTTTAATTACCCAGAATCATATGGTTTGTGTATTGAAATTGTGAAAGGAGGAGAATTTCCAGTGGTGAATTGAGGGATTAAGATCCCAACACTTTATAAAAGAGTATGGCTACGGGCCATGACTCCACAATGATAATGCCAGGCTTTAGATATATGATCTAAGCCTGAAGAGAGTTAATGCAGTGGTAATGATCATGTAGTTTGAATAGATGTTATATATGGTCTTCATATTCCTTAAAGGATAAATGATATGTTGATTCTATTTTAACTGCAATGCTTCTGATATAGAATGATGTTCTAATCTGTTAGACATTAAAGTATCTGCTGTCAAATAAATATGATTTCTCTGTTCATATTTATCTTCTTAATCTACAATAACAATGTTTCTGGCGGAGAGTTATATCTCTCGCTGGGGCAATTTTTATAATTGTCTCACCCCCGTGGGAACCACATTTTTAGGTGGACACGGATGAGGAGATAGGAATCCTTCAGTAGGTGAAGAACAACAGTAGCAGCAGGGACATCAGTGAAGTCTCAGGTGGAGACATTGACTATCATGAACATGTATAGTTGTATATAGAGTCCTATGTGTCGTCTCTGTACTCTCAGGTCCTCGGAGTAGTAGTTAATGCTTTCGAGATTTTGGATCAGTGTCTCGAGATTTTATACTGCATGTGCTTAGCTTGACAGGACAACTGATGCTTGTAATTCTCAGAAAGAGATGATGCATGATATGTATCTTTGAAACAGAATGTAGATGTTATACTTTAGCTCTTGAAGAAAAAGATTTCCAATGGGTGGATCTCTTTGCAAAAAGTTTTAATTTTTAGTTATTTTCGCTAATCTGCTGCTTAATGAACGCTTCCGCATTAGTTAATCATGTTTTCGCGAGACTGTCGTCACAATTTAGTGGTATCAGAGCTCTAGGTTCGCTGAGTCTACAGAGACATAGGACTAAGGTTGTAGAGTCTGTTCTAAGTGTCTTCCAGTTTATTTGATAGTATCTTCTGCTCACATAGGAGAAGAAGAACTTGAAAATGACTGGAGAACATGAGGAACACATTGCTAAGGGAAATGTTGTTGCACCAGGGGAGGGTGCATGTGACCAGGCAAGAAGAGAACAAGTGCCTGAGAATTCCCATCTTGAATTAATGAGGATATAGAATCCTATGATCATGCTCTTGAAGGGACGATTAGGGCAACAGTAATGCATATAGGGGACTGGATACTAGCTTTACAATCTAGGTTATCAGTCCTTAATACAGAAAGTTTGAGCTTTAAAAGAGTTCCTAAATGACTTAGTCATGTTGGAACAAGGGAAAATCATGTGTGTATAATGATATGAATAGCAAGGAATATGATAGCATGTAAGTTCATACTACTTGATCTCAGTATTTGTAAACCCTGGCCCGGTATACAACTATTGATGATAAAGTGGGTATGGAAACTCTTAGATTGTTGTCTTTTTGATTGCTCTGATCAAGTAGTCATTCTGAGACAATCTAATGAGTATCATGAAATCATGAATATGGAATCAATAAAGGAAGATGTTGTGTGCAATTCCAATAAAGGAAGATGCTTTGTGCAATTCCAATAAAGGAAGATGCTTTGTGCAATTCTAATAAAGGAAGATGCTTTGTGCAATTCCAATAAAGGAAGATGTTGTGTGCAATTCTAATAAAGGAAGATGCTTTGTGCAATTCCAATAAAGGAAGATGCTTTGTGCAATTCCAATAAAGGAAGATGCTTTGTGCAATTCCAATAAAGGATGATGTTGTGTGCAATTCCAATAAAGGAAGATGATGTGTGCAATTCCAATAAAGGAAGATGCTTTGTGCAATTCCAATAAAGGAAGATGATGTGTGCAATTCCAATAAAGGAAGATGCTTTGTGCAATTCCAATAAAGGAATATGATGTGTGCAATTCCAATAAAGGAAGATGTTGTGTGCAATTCCAATAAAGGAAGATGCTTTGTGCAATTCCAATAAAGGAAGATGATGTGTGCAATTCCAATAAAGGAAGATGCTTTGTGCAATTCCAATAAAGGAAGATGCTTTGTGCAATTCCAATAAAGGAAGATGCTTTGTGCAATTCCAATAAAGGAAGATGTTGTGTGCAATTCCAATAAAGGAAGATGCTTTGTGCAATTCCAATAAAGGAAGATGCTTTGTGCAATTCCAACTCTAAACAAAAAGTGAAAAGCTATGTGACATTCCTAACTAATAGGAAGAACTATGTGAACATTCCCAATTACATAGAGTTTGCTAAGTGAATTATCTCTATTAGATATATATGTTTTTCCTTTTGATAAGTATGCTTGAGTGATTATTGAAGTATGTTCTATTATGCTTCTTCCTTTCAATGACATGGACATCATATGTTAGGGGTTTATGCTTTGCATAAACATAAATAGTGATATGGAGGAATTAATGAAAGGAGCTTTGTGTGGAATCACAGAGTTCATAATATCTCCAGGATATTAATATGATATGTGGAGACTTGAGGGCATGATTAATGAACAATATGTTCCTCCTTTTCCTGGGATTTTGAGGACGAAATCCTTGTTAGGGGTTTATAATTTGTAACATCCCTGACCTGGGTTATGAATTAAACCTAGATGTTTTGCCTAATAAGGCTGAGTAGATTCTTAATCTTATCTTGGGAAAAGTAATTAGGCCTCATAAGAAACTTATGTTTCAATTTTGGTCATGTTTGAGCAATGTTGAAGCAATGTTTGCTTATTTTGGACTAAAGTGCAAATTACCCAAGTCGATGGGTTAACTTGCAAATGTTTCATGATTAGATGTTCCTCTGATGTTAAGACATCATAATAATGAATGTGATGTAGTTTTATGGTTTCCACAAGCTTGGGCACCAAGATTAAGCTTGTAAAGCAATGTTGTGCATTAAAACCTAGTTTTGGTGAAAAGTGCAATTTACCCAAAATCTAGGGTTATATATGCAAATTACCACTTCAATAAAGTCCCTAATGTTTCTTGGCATCATGTAGAGCAAATAAAATGAGAGTTACTTCTCATTTGAATTAAGATGGAGGAGAGAGAATCTTGATATTAAAATAATCAAGATTTAATCCTAATTGAAACCCTAATTCAATTTAGGAAAAAAATGAATAAAAATAATTGAAGGGCTTTCAACCAAAATGTTTTGGGTTGATTTTGAATAAGGATGGACGTTCCTTTGCCAAGATAAGGAACGAAAATATCTTAAGTAGGTGAAATTCCACTCACCTTATTATAAAGAAAAGTAATTTCCACTCACATATGGGATATTAATATAATAAGCATTAAGGTGCTTAATTTGCTTTTCTTTAAATTGAGGATAATGAAGGAGAATTAAAGTCAAAGGGATATGACTCGTATCCATGGAGTTGAGGGGGAAGAGGCGGCCATAATTTTTGGATTAATTGGATTTTTATAAGGCATATTCTCTCTCATCAATTTATTTATAAAAGTGCCATTTCCAAGCCCAAACCAAGGCCTTTTTCAGATTTTCTTCTTTCCCTTGCTTGCGAAAACGACCAAGGAGCTAGGGAGGAGCAGGGAGCACGTCCCCAACCTGTGGGTAAGCCCTTGACCGTCGTTCTCCTTGATTTCATGGTGGAAATCGAAAATAAATTATGGATTCCTTCTTATTTCGATCTCCTCTTCAACCCTAGCCAACTGTTTCATCCAAAAGCTTGACGACGAGCCTAAGGGGAGTTGTAAGAGCTTCATCCACCATTAATGGCGTGATCTTGGAGCTTTAGAGCTCAATTGGAGGTGGGTTTTATAACTTAAACCCTTAAACATTCCTATTGCATCAATTCTCTATGCTTTGTTGATTGATTTCTTCAATTTGATGCACTCTTGTTTCTTGCTGCAATTTCCATCAAGAACGGTTGCTGTTCTTGGTTTTTCGAAGGAAGGGGATGATGACATCATCCTAGATGCTTATCCAAAGAAAAGTACCACGACAAACGGTTTAGATAGCTACTCCAAATCGTTTTAATTTGATTGGCTATGCGGTTTTAGCAAACCGTTTAAGAGCAAACGGTTTGAAACCGTTTGGGAGCAAACGGTTTCAAAACCGTTTGAGATCGTTGACCAAGCGTTGACCATTTGGGAATTTTGTTCCTAATTATGTAGGCTGTTAACCCACAAAATTTGAGGGGTTAACTCCAAAGGAATCATAGGTTGAAGGCAAATCGCATTGAATTAAGTGCTGAATTTCAACCTGATCAAATTGACCTGTTTGGGCAAACGGTTTCAAAACCGTTTGAGATGGTTGACCAAGCGTTGACCATTTGGTTTTACTGTTCATAATTATGTTTTTTGATGACCCTACAAATTTGAGGGATTAAATCCCAAGGAAGCATGAGTTGAAGGCTAATCAATTAGGGAAACCTAATTGGATTAAGTGCTGATTATCAATCTGATTTAATTGAACTTTTTGGGCAAACGGTCTCAAGACCGTTTGAGTGCGTTGACCAAGCATTGACCATTTGGTATTACTATTCCTATAGATGTGGTCTAATGACTCACTATATTTGAGGGATTAACTCCCAAGGAATCGTGAGTTGAAGGCTATTCAGTTAGGCAAACCCTAATTGGAATTAGTGCTGAAATTCCAATGAGTTAATTTGAGATTTTGGGTTGATTAGCCCAAACGGTCTCAAGACCGTTTGGGGGTCACCCTAAGACCGTTTGGAGGTCTGGGGTCAAGTATAGTTGATCAATTGAAGCTCCAAAGGTACCAATCATTTTGCAGTTAAGTGCTGAATTGTTGATCAACTCGATAGACCAATCCTTGATGATTTTTCACTAGAATCCAAAGGATGGATGGGCCAAAAGGTCTCAAGACCGTTTGGAGCTCATCCAAAAGGTCTCAATACCGTTTGGTGGTAACCCAAGACCGTTTGGAGGTCTAGGGTTAAGTATGGTTAGGGGTTTGAAGGTCTAAAGGTACCAAGCTGATATACAATGCAATGCTGATTTGGTGATCAATCCAATGATCCAAACCTTAATTAGATGGCTTGGATTTGAGTGATATGATGGTCAAACGGTATCAAGACCGTTTGGAGGTCATCCAAACGACCTCAAGACCGTTTGGGGTCAGGTCATACTCAATTTGGATGATGGTTCCATGGTTTCAAAGTAACCAGTCTTACATTGATTAGTAATGAAGGATCATCGATTCCAAACTCTAATTCAATTAAATCAAACCCTAATTGATGACCAATTGAGGGTTAATTGAGAGTCAAATGAGTTGAAGGTTGACCTATTAAACTAAATTGAAGTATGAGGGTAGGTCCAATTGATGATTGGTTCCATGAATCCAATGATTGAAGGAATCAACATTGGAAACCCTAATTCAATTGGATACATTATGTAATGGAGGTCCAATGTGATTGAATTTTTGAGAATTAAGATGATGAATGTTCTATTGATCCAATGATGATTAGTAATGGTAATCAATGAAGTTACAAAGGTTGAAACCCTAATAGTACCTAAGTGATTAAGTGCCAATTAAGGGATGAATCCCTAATTGCTTATAGGATCAATGACTTGATACACTATGTTAATCATAGTTGTATGTGTTCGACTGAAGAGTTTATATGACCTAATCAAGTTAAGAAGTTGATAGCATGAATTCATACATGAATATGATTCATGTGGTGATTAGGGGTTATGATCCTTAAGCAAAGAGATCATGAAACCCTAAATATGAACATAAACCCTAATTGACAGGGTTATTGAACTCAAACCCTAGTTGAGGGTGCATCCATGTGAAACCCTAGTTGAGGGTGTATCCATGTGAGACCCTAGATGAGGAGGCATCCATATGAAACCCTAATTGAAGGTGTATCCATGTGAAGCCCTAATTGAGGGTGATTCTATGAGAAACCCTAATTGGGAATGAGTAATAAACCCTAATCATGGGCAATGTGATATGAAACCCTAATGATGGGTGATGCTATATGCAAACCCTATTCTGAGAGAAGGGAGATGGTATGTGAAACCCTAATCCCTAATGAAAGCATAGAATTCATACTTGATTATGATTCAATAAATGAACTCCTGTAGCACGACCGTGTTAGGCAGCACGGCCGTGGTGGATTCACTTTGCACGACCGTGCAAGGTAGAACGGCCATGGTGACTTTCTTTGCACGGCCGTTCTTGGTTACATGGTCGTGGTACTATATTCTTGACTTAGAGTTGTTTTGATAAGGACCTAGCATGGTCTTTTTGTTAATTCATGACTTATGGGTGAATCCATAGTATTGGCAATAGTTGCATGTTCCAAGTGAGTGACTAATGATCACTGCTTTACATGATAAATGTGATAAACTGGTGCATAAAGTATTAGGATGGGAAATACCCTAATACATGCTGAGTATATGAACTCAAGAAAGTTAATGGTGTTGAGGCAAGTGATACATCAAGATATGATAGATATCATATCCAACACCCCAAATACTTGTATATCTTGTTGTGTTATAAATCCAATATAATTGGATGAATGATACATGAGATATGTGATGGAAATCCTAATCCTGGTAAAGGATTAAGGATAATACCCTTGAAATTATTAATACATTGTTTTTGCATGGTGTTGATAGATAATTGATGTGCTACTATCATATGTGCTAACCATGCAGGTATCATAAGAGGATGATTATAGCCAGGTATGAGCTATGATGTGTTATTAATCTGAATTTGATTATTGGGCCTTGTGTGCCATAATATATCTTGTTGTCTGGTAAAAAGGTAGCCAGAGAATTAATGGGCATCAAGTATCACACTTATCTTGGTCAGATGACCTAAAGGTGTTAGTAACTTGAGAATGTGGTAACAATGCTCAGGTGATGAGATAAGGGTTTAATTACCCAGAATCATATGGTTTGTGTATTGAAATTGTGAAAGGAGGAGAATTTCCAGTGGTGAATTGAGGGATTAAGATCCCAACACTTTATAAAAGAGTATGGCTACGGGCCATGACTCCACAATGATAATGCCAGGCTTTAGATATATGATCTAAGCCTGAAGAGAGTTAATGCAGTGGTAATGATCATGTAGTTTGAATAGATGTTATACATGGTCTTCATATTCCTTAAAGGATAAATGATATGTTGATTCTATTTTAACTGCAATGCTTCTGATATAGAATGATGTTCTAATCTGTTAGACATTAAAGTATCTGCTGTCAAATAAATATGATTTCTCTGTTCATATTTATCTTCTTAAGCTACAATAACAATGTTTCTGGCGGAGAGTTATATCTCTCGCTGGGGCAATTTTTATAATTGTCTCACCCCCGTGGGAACCACATTTTTAGGTGGACGCGGATGAGGAGATAGGAATCCTTCAGTAGGTGAAGAACAACAGTAGCAGCAGGGACATCAGTGAAGTCTCAGGTGGAGACATTGACTATCATGAACATGTATAGTTGTATATAGAGTCCTATGTGTCGTCTCTGTACTCTCAGGTCCTCGGAGTAGTAGTTAATGCTTTCGAGATTTTGGATCAGTGTCTCGAGATTTTATACTGCCTGTGCTTAGCTTGACAGGACAACTGATGCTTGTAATTCTCAGAAAGAGATGATGCATGATATGTATCTTTGAAACAGAATGTAAATGTTATACTTTAGCTCTTGAAGAAAAAGATTTCCAATGGGTGGATCTCTTTGCAAAAAGTTTTAATTTTTAGTGATTTTCGCTAATCCGCTGCTTGATGAATGCTTCCGCATTAGTTAATCATGTTTTCGCGAGACGGTCGTCACAATATACATTCTTAGACAATTAAACTCATCATTATATGAGTTCGTTCAATGTGATCACCTCATGACATATAATGGGAAATAAATGCATATAGGTTTGACACATATGTGTACAACTTCCTAAATCATTCATATCATGTTTGGAGATCTTGTTTTTTTTCTTGATGCTTTTATGTTTTCCTTTTAGCATGTTGTTTCATGAGATATGTACTTATAAATGAAATATCTTGTAATTTTGTAGGATATTCTTTTTTTGTAATAGACCACTTTTTCAATTAAAAAAACTTGGACCAAGTTGAGATTTTATTATTGGTATCATTTATGTAGCTCATATATTAATATAGTTAGAACTTATATTTACGCTTGACCATGTTTTGGACATCTACTTTATTCTTTTATTACTATTTCTTCAAGCGAACTCAATGCTTTTGGATACATCATTTTTGTGATGTTTTAAGTGATGTGTTTCAGCGTGAAATTTGTTATCTAAGGTTTTGTATAGTTTTTAGTTCGACTTGATGATCCTCACTTGCTTATAGATTTTACTAGGTGTGTATTACACAAGGGGAAGCTAATTTAGGGTTATTTCCTCTCACCATGTTGCTTATTATATTCGATAAGGGGGCCAAACAAACAAAGATAAAAGGAAATTTGACATTCCTAAATTTCAATATCATTTACAACATTTATTGGGATTTTGATACTAGTTCACTAATCAAAATATAAGTTTGAAAACAAAAAATCAACATATGGATTAGTTCCTCACTCATGACATAGACATGATATTTTCGTACCAAATGTAAAAATTCCTCCTTTTTCTATGTAATGTTTAAACTTCTTCTTATCATTGGTCATGTTCATTAATCAGCCAATCCAACAAGTTCAAATTTGTGTACCCATATGTGGGTCCTTATGGGTTAAGATGATATAATTTAGACATGTTTTAAATTACCAATATGTTTATAAATTTTAATAATAAATATAGATACCGCATATGAGCATGTACAATATCTAAGAATAGCATTTGATTAACATACATTGATAAAAAAATGTCTATGCATGCAAGCAACATTCACAAATCATAAGCAACCTTTGTATTGATCATAATACAAAATCTTACCACATTTCCTATACTTACCCTATAGTAGCATCAGATCAATATAATGGAGTAAAAGGCCAAACTTTATTTGGAGTTTCAAATCAAAGAAAACTACATCCTTGAGAGAAACTTAAAAATCCTCCTCGTTTTTCTAATGAAGAACCTCATGCACAAGTTGTAAATTAGTCTTCAATCTTTTTCATTGTTAATCTATCTATCTCACCACATAACATATTAAATGTGGATCCTTTCTAACCAACAATAAACCTTCTCTACCAATCCTATAAGAATAGACCTCATCATCGGGCTTGACATCCTACACATCATGCTTCATCAGGAGGTCATAATTTATAACCAAATTAACATATTTTGGATCAAAACCATAGGAAAATACATCACTTGTTGCTAGAACATGTGTGTATCCTTCTCTAAACTCCTTGCAATGCTCTATAAATACATGTGCAGTCATAACCCTATTTCGAAATTGATTCATACAACATCCTAGCACTTATTTCTTGTCTGCAAAAATATTATTTTTGTACCAATATTTTCCTTCATATACAAATATCTTGGTCGTTATGACTTCTATTTTTGTCAACTTTAAGGGAATATAAATTCATATTCCTTGATGGTATGTAGTGGAAACTTCTCTTTTTTAGGTAAATAATGTTTGAATCACATATTCATCTTTTCATAAAGGTTTTCTTGTGTTTGTATGTTCTTTTCTATGTTTCTATGTTTCGACAATTACAATGAAAAAGAAGGTTGACATGCAACACGATTTACAATGAACCCCTTTTGGATGGAAAAACCAATCCTATAAAACACTACATCCATAGACCTGGGGTGATAATAACTCTATGCATAATTTTTGGACCCTTCTGAGAACCTCCACAACCTATGGTGCTAAGAAATCAAAAGTATCAAATACAAAAGGTATAAAAACATGTTGATTGTTGTTGCATGCTTTCTCATACTTGACTACTTCGGTCGAGGCTTCTTTCTAGACAAAATGTACTAAAATTAAAATATCCACCTTTTAAGATCACCAATGAGGAGGTTCCTAATGGATCCACACACGCATGTTTCCCTCCATCATTACCAAAAATCAAGACATCCTCTAGCCTATGTGTTGATCTCACCTCTTGTGGATCATTAGAAAAAACTCACATGACCCTCTTTTTAGTAGCAACGCACGCATTTCTAAGTACATCATAGAGAACAACCCTAACATGATCATAGTTGTACTTGAAACTAGGGACCCCTAAATTGAACCGCATGCTCACCAAAAGTGTCTTAGTATGTCTATAAAAAACTAACATACCTAATCAACTGGAAATAGTGGAATCATAAAGTAAGAATTGAGAATAGTATGGTACTCTATTGGTTACATATGATTCTCAAGCTCATTAATAGGAAAATAAAGAAGAAAATTATGAGGATTCTCATCTTGAAAACACCAAAAAAGATTATCTGTCTAATGGTCATGTCAAACTTAAATCCATGCCCTTCACAATTTTTCTAAATTTCCAAAGCATGTCTGGCTTCATGCAGTCAATGTCATTGTTATGAAAACATCTAAGATCAAAAGATGGGTTCAACATTTAGATCATCCAAAAACAACTAAAACCATAGTATGTACCATGTATGTAACATACTCAATTTTGGGTATAATATCTATTTCAAGCTATAATTCATTCTTTTTCGAAATCTGAGTTTGTGTACAATTTGATCCCTAATTGTAACTTTTGTTCAACTATCCTAGTCAATTTTCATGTTCTTGATAAAAATGTTTCCCAAATCAAATATCTTAAGTCACAATGAGTTCATTTTCTTTGCACGTGAAATCTTTAGAAATTAGTCTTTAATGGTATGCTCCTCATTTAGAAAATATTTACAAATTAGTCACTTACTTTATCTTTGTTAATCACTTGGGTATCATTTAGCACATGTGAATTTCCATGTGGTCAAATACCTCGATCCAACCTTTTTGGCATTGGAATCATTTTAAAAAATATAAATAGTCAAGCTTATATATAAGAATGAAACTAGTGGTCAATGATGGATAATTGAACGGCTAAAAGGTGCAAAGTAGATAATTACACTTAGATAATTAATACCTTGAAGAAAGCTTATGAAATATGTTCTAACCACAAAACTTTGCTTTAATAAACATAATATATGGTTAATCAAATACCCTTTGGGTACCATGTTGCCTACAAAGAATTTGCATTTTGAAAGTATTATAAGAGAGTAAATAGTTGTATTCTCTAATAGGCAACCTTTGGGGTTTTATTTGTTTATTTATAACCTCATATTAAATAAGGCAAGACTAAAATATGCAATCATAACACATGTTACAAATATTCATGAGAATGACCCTCTTATTTAGTCTTCAGTCCGTGAATAAATTAGCACAACATTTTCCTCTTGACAATATCATATTTTACATATTTTTGCTTCTTTACTTATTCACAACGTACTACTTGGAGTTGATATAAAGAAGGTCATGATATTACTCCCCGAGTAACATATGTATTTTATGTAACAACAAATGATAATGAGGATAAAAATTAACGTGTGGATTTGCAACCATGTCCCTTCCCATTCCTAGATCTCTCTGTCGGATTATTTTGAGAGGAAACACTAATTCTTGAAGTTCTGAACAATGTTCCTTGGAAAGGGTTATTAATGTGCATATTACAAAATTAATTGATTGTATACTATGGTGCATTTAAGATAAAGAATATTCTAATAAATACATATAAGTATATGCGTTCAAACAAAAGAAAAAGAAAACGTCCTTTCTCCTTCCGTACTCTTTTGTCTTAAGATTTATAATTAATGTGATCAACTTGTCAGTCCCCAACGGTTGAGCATTAAACACTTCTCAGATATTAAGTCCTTGGTTTTCTTTCAATTGTGAATAGACAAATAAGAAATAGAAAAATGACTCTTCACCTCCACGATCGTAAATTTTTCTCCAATGGAATAGGCATTAGTTATTTTCCACCATAAGGAAGCATGTTAACCATAAATTGGAAAAAAACGTTAACATAATAATATATCTCATCCCACAATAAATAGAAAACGATGAGACAAATAGACCCATTATTTCCAATGCGGAACAAACATATAGAACTATAGGAGAGAAAACCATCCCACAAATATAATTCTTCCCATATAATACATATATGGAGATGGAGAAACTCAGGCATACTAACCCCCCCATCCTCTCGTCTTTACAACCCCTTTGACTTTTGTGTGTCCGTTACGCATTCGACTCCATAGCATGCACTACTCATCAATGTATCCTTCTCATTCATTCTTTCCCTTATGTCAATCAATTATATAAGACCCCATTGTCTCCTTTTCTTCACCAAAAACCAAACCAATATTTAAAACATGATCTTGAGGCAGGGCTCCACATGGTTGTCAAGGTCTACCATTACCGTCACTCTTTCAGCATCCCCCCTGATTCTTCTATATTTCCTAGCTGAATACCAGACTCAAACGTCACCTCTAGGCCCTATGGGAAACGAAAGGATACAGATTAGAGATCGGAACGGATCGGAAATGAGTAAGAAAAGAATAGGAAATGCTTTCCTACGTTTGTATTAGCTTAGGATAGGATTTGATTTTGGTGTTCTACCTAACCTGTGTTGCCACAAAAATTCATCGTCTCCCAACTAATGCACCGTCCGGCTAAGCGTTGAAAGCTGACGCTCTCCACTGCATCAAAATGACGCGGTGGGGTTCACGCTATTTCGGTCACTGCTGGCCGCTTGCACGATACGGGAAGCAACAATTATCCAACGTTTAATCCAACCGGTGTTAGGGAAGCCCGCGTTTGAACTGACCGTACACTGCCCAGACTGCCCGGTTCGTTCCTGAACGCAACCGGACGCTTTGCCGAACGGTGTATAAAAGCACTTTGTTTGCAGGAACTTGAGGAACGGAGCCGCACTTGCTAGCTGGTGCTGTCAACTGCTAATGCGGTGGCACTGAAGCAGCACTGGTAAACTTGTACCTCTCAGTCGTTGTTGGTCGTCCCTACAAAATCGAGAACGACAATCATCCAGCAGCACACGACCGCTCCGTTCCCGTCGTCGAACTAGATACTGGTTGCCGCAGTAGATTTCTCAATCAGACGATGTCGGAGTTGCAATATTTAGGTTCTGCTTCGGTAGTCAACAACGCAGCCGCAGGAGTGGGTATTGTGACTGCCTGTACGTCAACAAACCCAATTGTAAGAATCTAGAAAGCAGCTAGTCACATATTATTATTAGGTCATAAAATCATTAGTTCGTCAACCTATTCTGATATTCAGAGTAATGATGGCTCGGCTCTTCAGAGCCACGAAGCAGCGGTCACGGGATAAAAGAATTCCTTGGTCCCCCGCCCCTTTTTTTAATGCAATGTATGTAGGAATAGCAACCAACGGAAAACAAGTCTTCCGATCCAATGTGCATTTCTAAACGACGAAAATGCACCACAGCCGGGCATGCCATCCTTTCCTATAGCGAAACCTGTCAACCAAACGTGCTATCATGGACAGGAAGGTCAAGGAAAAGATCCTCAGAAGTTAATCTGCATATCATACATCGAAAAGTAAGTATCATCTCAACCATATCCATGTGTACATCTGCATACAAATTTTATAACTCATATAGACTTTCTAATTAAACTCATAATTACAAAGATAAATGATACATATGTATTACTGATCCTATCAACCAGTTAGCATTATAAATCGATTATCCTTTTGTATATAAGTATATAAGTACCTATGTATGCATATCATCATGGTAAGTCTAAACTATATTTTACAATAGATTATAAGACAAATTATTTGGTCACTGAGTTATAAACAAACCTACTACTTACAACGGCGGAGCCAGAAACATTGGGTTGGGGAGGCACCATTAGTATAAAGCCTTGGATAGACACATCCAGTAGGGCACCGTTAGCATTTTCCCTCTAGTGCTTAAGACAAATCTATGTTAATTAATAATTGACTTCAATATGGTTAATGCACATGTTGCATGTAAACACCGAATACTAATGTAACATGGACAAATTTGGTGTTCCTATGTATTACTCACACACGTAGAATGTATTGGTAGCGAGTACGTAAATCTAGTATGATATTACCATAACTCCTAATTTAGAGACATGATGGTACAATTATTATCTAGAGCTTAGCCATTGATACAATATCAAGATCGTACCCAAGATTGACTAATGTATTTGTATCTCAGTCAGTTATTACATTTGTTAATTATATTTTATTTACTAATATGAACATAGTAGTGAATTGTGTATAAGATGTTTAAATAAAATTATGTAGCTCTACGTTAATGATGTATCATTAGACAAGTAGAGCATGTGATTTACAAAACGTATCCAAAACTTCAGTCAAATAACAATATGCATTAGTTCTAGTTGTACTAGTATGCATATTGACCTATACCTATATATCTAAGTATAAATATATTCAATTTATTAAAGACGTCATTTTGATGCATGTTAAGTTGAGACTAATCAATCATATTTTAATTGTAAAGTAAAATACTTGACCAATAATGATTAATCATATCATTAACAAAAGATATAACATCAGACATGAAAATAAATAATGATTCCAAACTATATAGTGACAAATATTCCTCTACATTTGTAGATCTCTCTATTTTGATTAAATTCTTAGATTTGAATACTTAACACTCACAATTTTGGTTACTTTGATGCAAAGATATGAAATTTCTATTTGTATTTGGAAAGTTATTTTCCTCATTGGTTGCATGTATAATTAGATAGGTTGGTTGGCCTAAAAGTGTTGTAAACCTTAGCACTCCTCCTTGAAATCCACCAGCAATAAATTTAGAAAAATAGTAGCACATTTGTAAACATCAAAAAGGGCAGGCTAGTGTCTATATTTTAGTGGAATATCGCTTCTACGACTTTGCACAAAGAGAAGGACATGAGGTTCATCAGTATACTGGGAAACGCAGTTGGTGTGTTGTCGTTCTCATGAAGAGAACATATCACTTCCCCAACAACATAGACATTGATACGTGCTAACTATTGAAAATGAACTATTAGTTTTGAAAATTGAATTATTGAATCTCATGGAATTTGAAAACCCTTATGTACATTTTGATACTTGCCTTTTTTGTTCATTCCTTTGCATTTGCCATAAAAATTGTTTGTAGATAGGTTCATATTGTTTTGTTTTCCAAATACCAATTTTATACCAACTTTGCTGACCCCAGTTTCCCTTATGGGGGCCCATGTGTGGTTCTGTTCCTTTAGAACTCATAGGTATGTGATCAGAAAAGACCTACAAGAGACTGTACGAGATAGCCCTCTGTTGGAAGATAAAGATTAGATTTACTAATTTCTTAATGTTTTCTTGTATATGTAAAAAAATCATGTACTAAAAAAAAATGCATGAATGAAGAGATTGTTTATATTTTTCTGGTGCACACTTTGTAAATATTTCATTTTAAAGATCGAGCCTTTACAATGTATCTCATTGACTCACAAGATATGATATTGAAGCACCCAACACTAGATCTTAGAGGCCACAAAAGTGTATGAAGAAGCCTCTTTTGCTATTGAAGGTCCCCAAAGGAAGGACCTATATATATGTCAAACCACAATGCAGCCTCTTCCATCTATATAACTTGGCATACCCTTAATTCGAACATAATTTTGGCAATACCCATTCAAGAATGTAGAAAAAGAAGATCACTTTGTGTATCATGCAATTGTGAGAGAAGATACATCAAGTCTACAATCTTAGTAGCCCTTCTCATGGTGAGCTCCTCAATAAAACATTTATCCTTACTAACAACTCCTTACAATAGCTTTTATCCCTACATATGCCTCCCAATGTCCCTAGAAATAGCCTCTTATGAAGCTTTGAACCATCACAAGTAGGCCAAAAAAACTCAATTTTACAAATATTCAAAATAACACCCAACCCCATGATCCATGCATTGTATGATGACAAACACCTTTAACCCCTCTCTCACGTCCCTAGTGATTGTCCCATCATCAAGATACTAAACATGGAGAAGAAGTTTGAGTTGTCTCTAATCTCATGAATAAGTGTATTCAATATAAGGGAAAAAAAGAAGTGGCATCAAAGAATCACCTTGTTGCACTCCAGTGACTGACCAAATATATATTCTTTGATGTATAATCTTGATGTATGACCATAACAAAACTCCACCCATAAAGAAATAAATGAGAACCTCAACCTCACCTCATTGATAAACATTGACTAATTCACCATGTTGTAAGCATTAGATAAATCCATTACAGTCGTTGAGAGAGACCCCTCATGTTGTTGATTTACCAACATGTTGGCACTATCAAAATGACCTCTTCTCCGTCTAATACATCGACTCCAAACTAGAAGTCAATGAGATACTTTGTCATGTCTTTCACCCACTCCAATCATGGAAACTTTGGGCACTAGACATCTCTAAATCATACCCCATTGTGATGGATCTATCTTTTTGTCAGATTAAGATGTAATGTAAGGGGCATAGAAGCTATGAACTCTAACAAAATCAACATAAACCTCCCCATCAACCATTAATTAGCCACCAAAGTGACGACATGTAAGGGATATATGGAAATAGCATACCCATCTACACATAGAGCATCTAATATTTGTTGGACCCTCAACCCGTATCTAGTAAAAGAAGTTCCATTAGGAAATAATTTTACACACCAAAGAACAGTGTCAACATCTTCTAAAGGGGATCTTGAAAAACAAAATTTTGGCTTGGAGGGTAGTCTTTTGTATGAGTATTTAGCCTCCAGAACCTCAAAACATCTTCATTATATGAATTCACCCTTGAAGGGAACAAATAATTTCATAGGTGTTATGAAGTGACCATATGCTACCTTTTGAAGACATTGCCTAATGTTGGGGTTCTTGTGATTATCCTCCTGTGTAGAGTTATATCTTCAAGGGCACATAGCCCCATATAGAAAAGTATGTAATATTGTCCACTAACTTGGTAATACCATCTTCTTTGCCCAAGTAGCAAGAGAATTCAAGATATAAGGTTTTTACAATGATTTTTTATTTTCAAATATATTGTCCAGCCTATTATCAGGCATGAACACCTATAACATACTATAGTTAATAAGCAACAATCTTACCCAAGTGACTAATGAGATTGGCTTGAAAACCACTCTATAAAGATCTATCTTCAATTCCTAAGAGAATAAAAGATGATAACTATGAAGGTGCTCTTCAAAATTTTGATGGGTACTCAAAAACACAATCGAGATGTGTATGATCCAATATTATCCCATCCATATCATTAGTAATCTCAAGGCCCTTTAGAAGGGATTATAAGATTACATAATGAATTATTGGATCTCTAATATCATTAATGACTTGAAGAAGGACACTGTCATGGTGGCATGTATGACTCACAAATTGTATCCACATGCACCTTGCGCACATCCAATGATCAAGGATCCATAAAGCCTCCTACAATGAAAGAAATAAATCATGATCATTTTAGATGGATTCCTAAAACTCTCTATTGCACTTGTTGTTGAAGAGATGCAACCTCTTGAGATCATAAATCATATGTGTGAAGTTTCTACTTCCCTCTCCACCGTCTAAGAAGCAAAATATTATGTAATGGACAATGTAGGCTCCCTTCCTAGACATGTGAGACACTTGGATATTCCACTATATCACCCATTTGTCCTGTCATGGAAACAAAAGATTGTCCCTAAGTCAAGAAGACATCGTTGAGCAGTCAGTGATCTTGGAATAACCCCCTCTTATAAGAATATGTCACAACTGATTGTTAGAAACAACATTCTCTTACATGTTAGGAATCTCTTCTTCTTCTAAACCATGCATTAATGGAATGAACTGCATAATGGAAAGTAGACATATGGCCTTACAAAAAGGTAATTCTATTATAATTTCTCTCTATATAGAGCTAGACTATAAAAAATTAGGGGAGGAGAGCTAAGATTGTATAGGGTGTTTCAGGTGTCAGTGGATTGTCTTGTTGGTTCCCTTCACACCAGCCAATTTGGATTTTCTTTAGAAATGAACCTTCTTTATCCACTCACTTCCTAAGAAAGACATGTGTTGTCCCCAAAAAAGTGCATAGGGATGGATTATGTGAGAAAAATAGAGAACCTATTATGGAAAGAAAGTTTTTAGGTTCAACAACAACCAACTCCATGGACAAAACCTTATGACATAACAAAATGAGTCAAACCCTATCACTTTGGTTCTTGGAATGCCAAATCCATATCTGGATAGAGGAGTGGGGCAGAATAGGATGTGTTGTGGCAACTAACCCTCTTGATCCTCCTCAACCCCTAGACAAGGTGGTTGGATGAAAGAAGGAAGTATTAGTGCCTCATTTATTTTTGTATAGAACTCTAAGCTGAGAGATAGAAGAGTTCGTCTAGCCAACAATGATTTGTTGTATTGATACTCGAAAGCCTATTGATCATAGAGGAATCACAAAAAAACATGCTACCAAAATAAGTCTACCACACTAATGTTTTGTCTCCATGGAGTGCACAAGGCAAGGTAGTAAGAAATTACAACCATGCTAACTGTGTTCTATTGTACTTGGAAATTTGAAACACTATAGTATGTTCGACTTGCCAACTCAATCAAATGTCTTCTTGATAAAACTTTTAATTTAATCAATAGTTTAGTAAAAAAAAATGATGACTTAAACATTTGTGTAAATGTCCACGGATTAACGCCACCAAATATTTTTCAAATAGTAAGTCGTTATATGTAATAGATGTAAGTTGCAAAAGTATAAACATATGCATCATTAGGATTCCATCACAACTTTGATGTCAAGGTTCAAGGGAGGAATTAATTAAGATAAGAATACTTTAGGATCCAAACAAGCTTCCTAGGTTCACCCTTCCTATACTAGCATTGAAAAAGGTATGTCGAGTATGATTGCAGAAAGAGTAAAGAATTTTTCTATCTAGTGAGTGGTTTGCCTAACGGGAGGTTTGATGCATCACTTCTTGCATAGGTGATTCTTGGGTTTAATACAAGAAAATTCTACCTACTTTTTGATAGAGTGATAGAGTAGGTGGTCTAACTTATTCTTACCATTTAGCAATTTAGAGATTGTATTCTTGTTTCCATTGTTCTCTCTCGGTGGATTACAAACTGTAGTTTTAAGAAGTAATACACTAGAAGATAGGTTCTTCATTTCATCTCATATGTGATCTTATTTTTCATGATTTTGTATGATCAATTGAGAGTGATAATCATATGACCTTTCTCATGAATAGTGTTGTATCTACTCAAACAAGCATTGTCTATTTCTATATCATCATTATCAAACTTGAGAGTAGAAACAACATCCCTAGCAGAGAGAGAAAATTTAAGGTCCTCAAACTCAAATGAAATATTGTCAATTTTATTATGCAAGCTATTGACTTACATTGACAGCTACTTCTATGGCCCAACATCTTAATTCTAGTGAAAAGATACTACAACATGTGATTCCTTAGAAATATCATGATCATTTCTAGTATTTGAGTTCTCTACACTTCTTTTCCATGAAGTGGTATAGATTATCAACTTCATATTTAGACTTTTTCTAAAAAAAGTTTCCCATTTATTAATGAGTATTGACACCTTTCATTTTCCATTTGGCTCCTCTTTTGTAAGAATGCATTGGATAAAAAAACCATTTCAGTCTTCATATATACATTTGTTTCTATTTAAAGTTGAATCTCATATTATTTACTTCCACTTCAATTCTTACCCTTCTTAATTTCTTTCCACTTCACAACAATTGTAGAATCTTTATTTAGTGTTGGACAATGATCTTCAAATGTCATTTTCCCACATTCATAACATTTGAAACAAGAGAGTGAATAATTTTTGTTAGAACACATCCATATAACCTCTTAGCCTTTACATGTTTTAGATCTTCTGAGATGGACTCTCTAGATGAAAACTTTAGAGCTTTAAATGCAACATTTCTCTTATAGGACTAGTCTTCTGCTTCTCTGCCATCTTGATCCTTCCAATTAACTTCATAGTTTGTAAGGTTTCCATTCTATTTCTTAATCTTCATGATGTTCATGTCGTATTATTAATCTATTTCTTTAACATTCTTCTAATAATTTTGACTGAGAAAACTCACAACCTTGGTAACCTGTCTTTTTTCTAAGATTTCCTGACCAACTACTTTTAGACCATTAATCATTATGGAAAATGGATAATGTATTAAAGGACAGAAATCTTTAGGTTCCATCATAAACAATTATAATATGTGTCTAAGCATGTTAATATAGGATTATTCACCATCTTTGATTCCCACATGGGTAACCGAAAGATTTCTTTTAATCACACATGTAGAATCACAAGAAGATATTATGTTCAAAAAAAATCAAAGTGAGGATGAAGTAATATTTATTGCATTTGCATTAAGTGTAGTGTTTTTTTGTTGCATTAGCAACCCATTAATCAACTTGTGTTTTTGGAAACTTGTATTCCTTGGCATACAACTTTTGTAACTCATTTATCTATTGTAAAAAGAGATAATACTCCTACTCCCATATAAATAATCGATTATGTAAAAGTAGGTTTGCTTTGATACTGCAGACTCCTTCCAGGTTGAGTAATGTATCCTGTGATTCTAGCTGCATTGGAAGTTACCTACACTTAATGCACTGATATCAATTAAAATTTAGGGACTAATGGATAAGTCAATAGACTTTTTAGACAAATTTGCAAAAATAAACAAAAAAAACGTTAGTAGCAACTATTTTACAGCCGAACTTGTAAATGAAAGGAGGTGGAAGAAGACTGAGACAAGTACATGGAAATTTAATGTGGTTCAAAAATTAGAAGCATTTCTAAAACCACGTGTACTTGTCTTTCCACCACTAGGTTGTGTAAACCAATTTTTATTGAGTTTGTAGGGAATACAATATTATATATATCACCTTGAAAAATAAAAGATCAAATTGTCTACTTTCTCCTTTAGACATTGGCCAAAAGAGAACACCACATTTTCCTTTGCTAGGACATTGGGAAACCAACTCAAAAACTTCTTTGAAATGCAGCTAGAGGAATGTTGCCACTTCTTGTCCTCTTTGTGTTGATGAAGGAGGACCACCAATATGTTTCTAGATGTGTTGATGCTTGTCTCACCTTGAAGCACATTAAGAAGACCTCTCATACAAATGACAAGATTGTAAGATGAAATTACAATGCAACCATTTTTTGATAAAAGGTTCCATATGTTAGATAAAAGGTTTGAAAACATATCTGTCTGCAAAACTAAGAAAGTACAAAGTGATAAATCATGAATGAATTTGGATGTGTGTTCAAGAGTACCATTACATAGATGGGAAAGAAAAGGTTAGAAATGTGGATGAAATGGAAATAGTTGTTATAGTCCTGGGGGAGGCACCCCTTATTTGTAGGCCTCAGAAAAATAAAGTCTAGAAGATATTCAAAACACTGGGGAAAAACTAGTAGATGAAATTTTAGAAATGGGTGTCATCAACCATAGTTTCCTCTAGTGTGAGTGCTTGCCTTTGCTGCTATTGTTTCCAAAGATCACTATCTAAGAGTCATCACCTCTCCTCTCCATCACTAATGTTGTGGGATTTCCAGTAGTGTAGAAAGATAGAGTACCTTTGAGTAAATACTCCAGATGATACTATCTATAGGTACCAAAAACTTCTCAAATGTAAAATTGAAAACTTTCCGGTCATGTATCTCGGTCTATCAGTCACACCATACCCTATAACACATCATATATTGAAACCCATTATCGAGAAATCAGTTATAGATTATCATCATGGACTGACAACTTCCTAGTATGGCAGGTGACTCACTCTTCTCAACAGATCCATAACACCGGTCATCGCTCATTATCTCAATTATATCCCATTGTCTAATAAGTCCCTCAAAGCTATTGATTCTCTCAATAAAAAGTTTCCTTGGAATCTTTTCACCTCAAACACTGAGAAATCCAAACTATACATGGTTACTGGAAAATCATTTATGCACCAATAAAATTTGGTGGATAGGACATCATTAACCTCTGGAAACACCCCATCTACCTCATTGCTAAGATCATCAATGCACTTTCCACAAACATCACCATCCATAGATAATTAGTATATGTTTATCTTGAGGCCCAAAATGTATGAGAAAATAGCTATGATGCATATGGTATTGAGAATTGTGTTGTCTTTTGGTTTGATTAGAATCATGGTGTCATCCACATATTGGATAAAATTTCCAAAACATTCAGAGGGTGATTGGATGAGGACCTTTATTTTTACCAATCTTGATCATATTTGCGAGTAATGATGTGATCATCATGAAGAGATATGGTGATAAAGGGTCACTGCAATGACCTCACTTTTCAGCAACCCCCAACTAAATAAGGTCAAAGTGATGAGATTCATTAGCAACTAGTTTTAGCCAAGATCTGGATTAGTCAAATATCAAGTATTAGAGAACAATTTTATTAATTCACAAACTTTGTCTACATGATGCTTACATGAGCTTTCTATCCTCGGAACTGTATTTTTTACAAGAAATGACTAGATAATCCTCCTTGTAAATCTTTACCGCCTTCATGTAATTTATATCCTTATCTCCATGTCCTTTACAATGTATATCACTGTCACAGAACTTGTTTTTGCCCTAGGTCCACACTCCTAATGGCTACATAGCCAAAGGCAAGTGAACTTGGGCGTCGGTCTGTAGAATGGCCCAAATATTTCACACAGGAAATATATATATGTAAAAGTAGTAACAATAAGATATAACAAGCTACTATAGGGGTATAAGAGATATCTACCCATTTCTAGATTCAAGTATATCCATTTGTATTGCATTTTATAGTTTAGAGTTCTAAGTGCAGGGGATCTTCACTTGGAATATACAAATTCCTTAAACAAAATATATTATTGTTCAAGAATTAAGTATGCTATGAAAGGCAAGTAAACATAGTTTAAGAGTATTATCAAAGTTATTTTGGCTAGAAACATCATATAAAGCAAGAAGTAGAAAAAGGCGAGAACTCTTAACAACATTATTTTATACAAAGTGTGTTTTATGTGCAGTTCCATTATACTTAACAACATATTATGGCCATTAACACACTGTCCATTGGAAGAGTCCATAAGGATGCTAAAGATTAGCTACCTTTTTATCAACATGAGGGACCTCAAGACCGAAGTCAATGAGCGAACCATGTTTCATTCATGTCGTGTGCCCTTGCCCTGAGAATTTAGGTAGGTGCACTAGGTTTGTATAATTTACAAGTTCAATTACATTCAAGGTTCGTTAAACATATTTCAAGAAAAATGAACATACTAATCATAGGGAACAAGTAGATGAATCAAGTAATTAGCTAGCCAAGCATTCATATGAGTGCATACAAACAAGCCAATACCATAGTAGGGTCAAGAGAGTAAGTGTACCTTAAGAATTATGATTCTTGAGTAAGATACCTAGGCATGATCCAAACCAAGGGAACCTCACAAAGAAAGATGTATAAAGGTGTCTTATATCACTAGGTTTGAGTAAATAAGAAACATATGAGTTGTGTGGGTGATTCCCTAGATCTAGGTTCTGAGTATTTCCATCCTAGTTTCCAAACTTCCAACGTGCATGTCATTATTCAATCATTGTAAAAGGATCAACATTAGGTCCTAGATCTAGTGAGCCATCCACCTTAGTTTAGATATAAACATGGGATCATTTCTTATTTGGAGTTAGGGAAGCATGCACATAAGTTATGAACTTATCAATAAAGTTAAATCATGTAAGATCACATTTAGTCAAGTAAGATCCATTTCAAGCACTAGCATCATATGTCTAAGTCTTATGGTCATACGAGAGCATAGGATTGATCAATCTAGTATTTAATGTTTCAAGAATTATGAGTTTACTGATTTGGACAAGATAACACATGGTATTAGCATAAGAATCACATTTCATCCTATGCAAGCAAATTAGGTGTACCTAGTCAATTTAATGCACATAAAAGGTACTTGCTGTATCATGAGGCAAACATGGACTACATAGCATGACATCTTAAATCATTGTTTCATACAACATAGGAAATGTTACTGACTTCAAGATTCAACCACCCATATAGAACAATTAGGTCCATGACTTCACATAAGATCAAGTTACACCATTTAAGCATGTATATAGACCATTTTAAGTCATGGTAGGCCAAAATGGAATTAGGGTGAATATAGATGGTCCAAGAGCAAAATCATAGCAAACTTTAATTCAAATTACTAATTAGGGGATTCAAGTAGCTAGAGCTCATCAAGGACACATGCAATACATGATTAAGGTTAATTATTAGTCAAAGTTAATAAAGACACCCTATTCATTAAAATAGGGATGAAACATGCAAAACTAGTAGGAAACAGTAGCATAATAAGAAAGGGGGCATTTTTCTAAGCAAAATGGTATATAACATCAGGGTATTTGGTTAAGGGGCTAAGAAGATACAAGGATTTGAAAATTAATCCTTTATTAGGGTTAAAAGGAGGGTCTTACCTCTTGCTGCGCCAAAATTGGGTCATTGCCAAGCCACTCATTGGCTTTAGGGAAGGTGCACTCTGAGGCGTGCATCCTAGGTGAGGTTGGGGACCCGCTTTGCATGGTCAAAGGAGTCGAGGGCACGGTTGAGTGTGGTTGCATGAGACTGGGAGCATCAAGTGGCGGCTCGGTGCAAGTGTGGGCAATGGTTGGCGAGGTGCATCGGTTGTCAGTTGTGCATCATACAACATGGGTAGTCCACAAGCAGGCATGCGTAGCAAGGGAAGAGGTTAGTAGGGACCGATCAAGGCTACTGACCACTAATCCAACGGCATGCGGGTTATCCCTAACCCTGCATTAGGACCCCTCAACAGCTAGTGACCAGTGAAGAGGGGTGAGATCAAGGGGGAAGAGCTTACAACCATGCTTGCACAGGGTAGGGATGACGAGCAACAGAGAACAAAATGTTGGGTAGAGAGAGATTGCATGTCAATGGAGGACCAAGAGAGGTGAATGTCGTGAATCTCAGGATCCTCCCCTCCCTTATAGTTTTCTCCATGACATTGGGGTAGCTAGGTGGGGCAACAACACTAGCAAAGAGCTTCATCACGAGCCGACTGCTTCCGGCTATGTCACCTCATCCAGGAATAATGGAGAGAGGAAGAAAAGAAAGGGGAGCATGAGAGGTAGGGAGTCAGGCTTGGTGGAGTGACCCCAGATGTCTTGTGCATCTGCAAACCCTATTTAGGGTAGCAACAAGGCAGGAGGTGAGATGCGAGTGAGGTAGTGCCACCACACAATGGGAAAGATTCAGCCCATTGAGTGGTGAAGGTTGAAGGGTTTAACTAGGGAAAGGGGGAAGTGAGGGTAAGATATTAGGGTTTGGATGGGTAAGTAGTTGTGATGGCCAGCCATTCATCTTCTTCATTGGCACCCATGTTGCCCAATGTTGGTCATCCAGCCAAAAGGGGAACGGTGAGGATAAAGGGGGAAAGAAGAGAAGGGGGCAACAGCATGAGATGTGTTGGGTCTCATACGACCCTAAGCGTGTGTGAGGTGAAGGAGATGAGGTGAGGAAAAGAAGGGGGTGCGAGTGGGATGGTGCTAATTCTTGGGCCTAAAATGGCTGGCCCAAGACCCAAGGAGGGTAAAAAAAGATTTAAAACAAGTTCAATGGTCATGACCTCAAATTGGATATAATTTGTCCATTGTAGCTTTAATTTTGATGAAACGGCATGTATTGGAATCGTGAGTATGAGATCTACAAGGTGATCATTGGAAACTACATATAACCCTACATAATTGGAAATGATGGTGATTAGTGATAAAGTTGAGAACTACATCAGATTCAATCGAGTGTCACCAAGGAATCAGTTGCACTCCAAAATTATTAATTATACATGACATCATATTCGAACATGAAATCAAAGGTGAGGGAAGAGTTAGGTCCAATTTGGAAGTTATATAAAAGTGGTGAAGTTCTAGGTTATCACATCTTGCCCACCTTAAAAGAAATTTTGTTCCATGAAATCAAGTCATGAATCAAGATTGGGTGTCATATTCAATATCACAATTGTCATAATACTCTCCTAAGGTATAATCACCAGTTACAATATCCATGTAATTTTGAAATCGATCAATCGAGTATCACGGTCAACACATAGTTACATGGATCATCAAATTGAGTAAGATCTTCACATGAGTCCTAATTTATAAAGTCTTCCATATAGATCACAATTTTAGAGAGATCACATATTAGGTAAATCAAATAGAGTTCAAGAGTAATGCATGACTTTCATTCCCAAAATTTTAGGGATATAGCTTCTATATTTCCTTAGGTGGGGTCCATGATTGAGATATTTCATTTCAACAATTCAAGACCAATATCATATTTCAAAGTCATGTTTTCATGCTAAAAATCAATGGAATGTCCCACCCTAGACCACATGGAGCTCACCCTAAAGCCATAAATTGAGCAACTCAGCATAGTCATCATTTCAATTTCGAGATTTGGGGACATGAAGGTCATTAGTCATATATCAAGGGTGATCTCAAGATCCAAATGGGATGATCATGGGGGGATCAAATCAAACCAAGATCAATAATCATGAGTCAAGATTTCATTATGCAATATCGAGAGTCAAGTTTGGACATAAAAGCTATTGATACAAACATTTTGGGGCTAGGGTTTAGATTCCTAATTTGACCTTAGGGTGATCATTCATTTGTATATGACAATCAAGCAACATTTTGAGATACGAACAACTTTTTGAGATATCAATTTGAGTCCATTATCATTGTATTTCAAGGTTGATGAATGGTATAGGCCTAAGTATTTCTACGAACATAACCACTAACTATAGTCAACAATATCATATTTCAAGATCGTCATTAAATCAAGATTCAAGATCGAGTATCAAAGTCATCATGGAATTGACCTATTAGAGACTTAGGTCAAGAAATCAAAATAGTGTGAAAGGGGTAACCTTTAAAAACTCTAAATAATCATCAAAGTGAAAATTTAGAGGTAGTCATAAAGAGGGTGTGACCTAGGTTAAGGGAGTCACAAGTCAACTACCTCCCTATTCTAGCACATTAGTTTATAATAATCATGAGTTATCAAATATGTCCAAATAGGGAGAGTACCAGCTATGGAATCAAACTTCATAAGATCATGAGTCAAACATCAAGATCATAATAGGGCAACCAAACTGTAAGGCTTTGTAAGATCAAGGTCATAATATGATTCCCTTCTTTTCAAAATCAAGGTGAGGGTAGCTTTTGGAAATCAAGAAATCAAACTAAGAACTCAAGGGTTTTGAGCATGGAAGAACAAGATTCAAATCTAGGTCCATCATATCGTTCAAATTGGGTCTATAGATAGGACTAATAGTCGATAAGGAGTTTCCTCTTGTAGCATGTCTTCACATTAAGAGCTAGGGTTCTAAGACATGGTAATCTCAATGCATGATCATGGTACATGTCAAATAATGAAAAGTTTCCTTAACTATGTTTGAGGCTTAGTCAACAATAGAGCAACACAGGTTTAGTCAATAGGGACCTCATCAAACATGAGGTGTAAAACATGAGTTCCACCTTATTTCACCATATCAAGAATTTATCTCAATCATAGAAAGCACTTACATCTGATTGGGTAACATTGGGTTCCATAACTTTAGATATGAGTACATCACATTCATTAGTAACTTCATACATGAAATTTTTATTTTAAAATCAGATCATGGCATTATCATATTAATCAACTTCCATGATTTCAAATGAGTTTTACTTTTCCCTTTCATATGCTACCCTAAAATCGAGAATTCATGTGATTAGTAGTCATGGGATAAGAATCACATGAGGAGGTGAGGATACTACCTAATCATCATCTACTTGGGTGGCTTAGGAGGTCCTTAAAGAAAAGATGAGATGCTAGAAGACTCTCTAAACTTGAAGGAAAGGATTTTTAGTCCTTCTTGGGTTCTTAAGATGTTGTGTGCCTTAAAACATATATAGAGGCCTATGTGTATAGCTCTGATACCATTTGTCACAGAATTGTTTGTTACCCTAGGTCCACACTCCTAATGGCAACATAGACAAAGGTGAGTGGACTTGGGCATTCATCTGTAGAATGGATCAAATATTTCACACAGGAAATATATATATGTAAAAGCAATAACAACAAGATATAACAAGCTACTAAAGGGGGATAATAGATATGTACCCATTTATAGATTCAAGTATACCCATTTGTATAGAATTTTAGAGTTTAGAGTCTTGAGTGCAGTGGATCTTCACTTGAAAATTCGTTAAAAAAAATATTAATGCTAAAGCATTGAGTACGCTATAAAAGGCAAGTAAACACGGTTTAAGAGCACTATCAAAGTTTACTTGGCTAGAAACATCATACAAATCAAGAAGTAGAAAAAGGCAAGAACTGATAACAACATTGTTTTATACAAAGTGTGTTTTATGTGCATTTCCATTATACTTAACAACATTTTATGCCATTGACCAACTTCCCATTAGAAGGGTCTGTAAGGGTGATCAAAATTAGGTACCCTTTTATCAATGTGAGGGACCTCAAGACCGAATTCAATGAGATAACCCTATGCCATTCATGCCCCGTTCCCTTACCCTAAGAATTTAGGCAGGTGCAGTAGGTTTGTATAATTGACAAGTTCAATTATGTTCAAGGTTTGTTCCACATATTTCAAGAAAAATGAGCGTACCAATCATAGGGAACAAGTAGCTCAATCAAGTAGTTAGCTAGCCAAGCATTCATACGAGCATGCATACAAACAAGCCAATACCATAGTAGAGTCAAGGGAGTAAGCGTACCTTAAGAGTTGTGATTCTTGAGTAAGATACCTAGCATGATCGAAACCAAGGGAACCTCACAAAGAAAGATGTATAAAGTTGTCTTAGATCACTAGGTTTGAGTAAATAATCAGCATATGAGTCATCTGGATGATTCCCTAGATCTAGGTTGTGAGTATTTCCATCCTGGTTTCCAAACTTCCAATGTGCATGTCATTATTCAATCATAGTAAAAGGATCAACATTAGGTCCTAGATGTAGTGAACCATCCACATTAGTTTAAATATAAACATGGGATAATTTTTTATTTGGAGTTATGGAAGCATGCATATAAGTTAGCAACAAAGTTAAATCATGTAAGATCACATTTAGTCAAGTAAGACCCATTTCAAGCACTAGCATAATATGTCTAAGTCTTATGATCATAGAAGAGTATAGGATTGATCAATCTAGTATTTAGTGTTTCAAGAACGATTACTCTACTAAATTGGAAAAAATAGCGCATGGTATTAGCATAAGAGTCACATTTCATCCTATGCAAGCAAACTAGGTGTACTTGATCAATTTAATGCACATAAAAGGTACTTGGGGTATCATGAGGCAAACATGGACTACTTAGCATGACATCTTAGATCATTGTTTCACACAACATAGGAAGTGTTACTGACTTCAAGATTCGACTAGCCATACAGAACAATTAGGTCCATGACTTCACAAAAGATCAAGTTACACCATTTAAGCACATATATATACCATTTTAAGTCATGGTAGGCCAAAATGGCACTAGGGTGAATATAGATGGTCCAAGAGTGAAATCATAGCAAACATTAATTCAAATTAATGATTAGGGGATTCAAGTAGTTAGGGATCATCAAGGATACATGTAATACATGATTAAGGTTAATTATTATTTAGAAGTTATTAAAGACACCCTCTTCATTAAAATATGGATGAAACATGCAAAACTAGTAGGAGGTAGTAGCACAATAAGAAAGGGGGAATTTTTTTGAGAAAAATGGTATATAACATCAGGGTATTTGGTTAAGGGGTTAAGAAGATACAAGGATTTGAAAATTAATCCTTTATTAGGGTTAAAAGGAGGGTCTTACCTCTTGCTGGGCCAAAATTGGGCTGTTGCCAAGCCACTCGTTGGCTTTCGGGTAGGCGCACATTGAGGTGTGCATCATGGGCAAGGTTGGGGACCCGCTTTGCACAGTCAAAGGCATCAGGGGCATGGTTGAGTGTGGTTGTGTGAGATTGGGAGTGTCAAGTGGCGGCTCGTTGCGGGTGTGGGTGATGGTTGGCGAGGTGCATCGGTTGTCGATAGTGCATCATCCAGTATGGGCAGTCCACAAGTAGGCATGCGCAGTGAGGGAAGCAGTTAATAGGGGTCGATTGAGGCCTCTGGCCACTGATCCAACGACATGTGGGTTATCCCTAACCCTATGTTAGGACCCCTCAATAGCCAGTGACCAGCAGAGAGGGGCGAGATCGAGGGGGAAGAGCTCACAACCACACTTGTATAGGGTAGAGACAACGAGTAGCAGAGAACATGGTGTTGGATAGAGAGAGATTACATGGCAACGAATGACCAAGAGAGGTGGCTATTGAGAATCTCATGATCCTTCCCTCCCTTGCAGTTTTCTCCATGGTGCTGCGGTAGCTAGGTGGGGCAGCAGCACTGGCGAAGAGCTTCGTCGATAGCTGACTGCTTCCGGCTCTGTCACCTCGGCCAAGAACAACAGAGAGAGGAAGAAAAGAAAGGGGAGTGTGAGAGGCAAGGAGCCATGATGGGTGGAGTGACTCCATATGTCTTTCGCTTCTACAAACCCTAGCTAAGGTAGCAATAAGGTGGGAGGTGAGATGCGAGTGAGGTAGCACCGCCGCATGATGGGAAAGAGCCAGCCCATCGAGTGGTGAAGGTTGAAGGGTTTAAGTATAGAAGGGGGAAGCGAGGGTAAGATATTAGGGTTTGGATGGGCAAGTAGCGGGGACGGCTAGCCCGGTTCATCCTCTTCATTGGTGCCCCTGTTGCCCAATGCAGCTGGTCATGCTACCAAAAGGGGAACAGTGAGGACAAAGGAGGGAAAAGGAGAAGGGGGAAGTAGCATGAGATGCGTTGGGTCTCGTACGACCCTGAGTGTGCATGAGGTGAAGGATATGAGGCAAGGAAAAGAAGGGGGTGTGAGTGGGCCGGTGTTAATTCTTGGGCCCAAAACAGCCGACCCAAGACCCAAGAAGGGTAGAAAAAGATTTAATACAAGTTCAAAGGTCATGACCTCTAATTGGATATAATTTGTCCATCGCAGCTTCGACTTTGATGAAATGACATTTATTGGAATTGTGAGTATGAGCTCTATAAGATGATCATGTGAAACTTCATATATCCCAACATAATTGGAAATGATGGTGATTAGTGATAGAGTTGAGAACTACATCAGAGTCAATCGGGTGTCACTAAGGTATCAGTTGCACTCCATAGTTATCAATTATACATGGCATCATATTCGAACATGAAATCGAAGGTGAGTGAAGGGTAGGTCCAATTTGGAAGTTACATAAAAGTGGTGAAGTTTCAGGTTATCACAATCACTTTATACCTAAAACAGCGTGAAACAAATATGTGGCCAGTATGTTTCCATACTGGTACATGGGATGCATCCAAAATGTGCAAGTAAATAACAACATACTAAAAAATACTTGAAAATAAAAAATTCCATCTTCTTCGCATAGTGTTCCTTTATGTGATAGTTATATTGGCATTATAATTGAACATAATGTAAAAAAACAACCAACATTTTAATTATTCAATCCTCGAGAAAAAACATGAAAAGCGTCGGCAAACTAAGGTCATTATTCATAGGCGTAACCGCGTACCTTGATTGTGAGCCATGCAAATAATCATGCAGAATACACTTCAATTACATTCAAGCAATCCATTTAACAAAGATAAATCCAGACAATCATATTACATCTACTTGTATACAAATCATAAAGTGTCACCATCATGTCAAATAGATTAAACCCTACTCGGTCCTATTCTAGGGTTTAGCGTTCCTTGGTATCAAGTTATCGTTAGAATCATGATTTGATGCCCTAATTACTATATCTAACATATCATGTCATAGTGATCACTTAGATCTGATTAGTTTCATTAACAACATATCAAGTTAGGATTCTTAACCCATAATCCTTTATATGTATTATTATTCACATTAGAAATCCTAAGTATTCATCATTATCATCTTAATTCTCTTATATTTCCATCATGTTCAACAATATCAGATAATAACACCAAAGAACAACTTTTTAATTTTTCAATCATTTTAATATCCAAAACTAGGGTTTCAATGTATTGATCACCACTTAAACATGTACCCATGGTACTTTTGAAATAGGAAGCATAATTAGACATCAAAGATATTTTATTTGTGTTCCTCACATTTTTCCGATCGATTTAATATATATGTTTTCTATGTTTGGACAATCGTAGCATTTACTATCATTTTTAGAAGATACTTTAGTAAAAAGATAATGCCTCATAAGTTGGGTGACGTGGCAGGCACCTATTGGCCATGCCACCACGGGCCCATGTCTAGCTGGTTTAGTAATAAGGGACCCGCACCTGGGATGAGCCTGAACCAGCCGGTCCAGTCCCAACCAGATTCGGCTTTGCTCCCTCCGTCTTCTCTCTCGCGCACAGCTCCGCCGTCCGCCTAAGAGGCGTGACACGTCTACTGCGCCGTCCATCGCTAGAGCCTTCGCGCCCGGCTTCACCTTTCGCCCTGACTCTCCTTTCACCGCCTCAACAACCACCAAGCAAACCCCTAGCCGTCGTCTTCCCTATCCAGCACCCATCAGCAGCAAGGCTTGAGTCTTGGTTTGGAAGGTCACGGAAACACCGCTGCGAAGGATGTCTTTTCCCTCAAATTTCCTCTGCAACCACCATCATCGAGGCGGAAATACTGATGCCTAGGCCCGGACATTTCGTTCTGTCACCTCCTTCCTCTAGACCTCACTGGCGTCGAGACCCCCCAGGCGTGTTGCTCATCGCTGACTAAAGCAACGCTTGCTCACGTGGCCATTGCCGTGAGATCAGATTCCCATTCCCTGACCTGGCAAAAGGTTGGAGTCCTGGAACTGGTACAGCGGAAGGGTTTGCAGAAGCCTTCATGGATGACTCCTCGCTCGAGACCTGCAACCTTACGCTGAGAATCCAATACGGGACCTGATCGGCCATGGATCTTTCCTCTCCACAACAGGACCTTCACCTTGTATCGTCCATGAACCAGCCCCATCGCATCATGAAAGCATGATGGTTTAGAAGATGAGATCCAGCGGCAGGTCCCCTTATGTCATCGTGGCTGCGTGGTCTAGGGTCTCAATATATATACAATCTAGGAGAAAACCATAGGAGTTACGATGAAGAGAGGATGAGAGGAATAGGGAAGACCAAGTTTCTTTCCTCATACACTCACGGATGGGAGAGATAACGTGAGTCTTAATCTACCGATATGGAAAGGAATTTTCGATTCAAGTTAAACATCAATATACACCTTCCCATAATTTCCTCTTCCTTTCCTATATCCTTTAAAAAGTGGCAAGGTATATACACCACGATCATCTTTCCTTAACTGTCAAAAGGATGTCTCCTTATTTGACATTCCATTACGGTAAAGTATTTCCCAAACTAACTAATCCCTTTTCCATATGCATTAAAAGGACATTCCTTTTCATATAACAATCAATCTCCAACTAAAAATATGAGAAAGGCATGACTTCTAGTTTAGGAAGCAATCCTCCTTATTTTCTCTTACTTTTCTTTCTATGAAAACTCCTTGGCTTTTATTCTAATATAACAAAAATCACAAAGGACACTACCATAATCTTATTAGGACTTGGATTTTGACAACAAAAGTCATTAAAGAATATTCATAATTTTATGGAGCACATTGGATCTATTTAACAACCACTTTATCATAGGATTCTAGATTATTCTTTTCTCTCCCTTTCTTTGATATGCTCTTTAGAATAACTATCCTCACATGAAGGAAACTCATAAAGTCCTTTCCAATCCATATCTTTTTTTTTGGGAAAATTTGGGTAAATATATTCCAAAACCCCTAAAAGGGGACAAAGGTACAAAGCACATCCTTACATGTAGTTACCGACTATAAACATGTCAAAGAAGAGGGTTTACATTTAGACTTGTCAAACGGGTGGGTGGGTTGGGTTTGGGTTGGGTCGTTGAGGGTGGGGATCTGGCGGGTGCAGGTCAAAAAAATACACTTCTAAACGGGTGGAAGAAAAGCACACCCAAACCCGACCCAGCGGGTTGAGGGTTGCCTGTGGGTGCCTATTTAAAATATGTCCAATCAACAATAAGTTACTAGTTGCTTTTCCTAATACTAAAAACAACATTTAAAACATCTTGTAACTATTCTTTTTATGTCAAATATAGTGCAAAGGAAGAAACCAACTTCTATGTTTGATGTCAAACCATTGGATTAATTGTCGATATATGTTTATACAAACTTAAACAAAAAAGAAGCAGCTAGTTGTTGTATGTCGATATAAAATAGGAAAACAGATGTGGATTTTATATATAAATATGTCAAAAACAACACATAATTTTATCATGTAACATTAGACATTTCTAACATTACAAGTACTTGTTATTGCCTATTGCAAACACAAAATAAAGAGCATACAATTATTGTTGGTAAAGGTAAAGATTTGACTTGTATAAAACAAGTAACATCTTTTAAAAAGTATATGCATATATTATATATATAAATATATTTACTTCAATTAACTAGGTCACCCGCAGGTGCCCGCGGGTCACCCGTGAAACCCACTAAATAAACGGGTAGGCATGGGTTTGGGTGATTTTTAGCGGGTGAAGAATGTCACCACCCAAACCCAACTTAAACGGGTCGACCCGTAGGCGCGTGTGGATTTTGACCCAATTTGATAGATCTATTTACATTGATGGAGCAATTAATAAAAATCCCAGTTCCTAGCTATAAGAGAAGATACATTCAATAATTTCTTCTTATAGTTAGAATAGAGCTACATGATCTCCAAGGAAAGTTGAGTGAAGATGACAGTATAATCTGATGAACCTCCATTATGAAGTCTTCTATTCCTTTCAGCCCAAAAAGATGCACTGCTCCAGTGATCGCCCAAAGTTCAATAATGTTATTGTGTTTGGATCTACTACCAACAACGGATAGACATGTATGCAGGGTATAAGGGGATCTAATATTCAGCTTTAATTGAGCTCTTCCCCATACGTATTTCCAAAACTGCATCGTTCAAATAGATGAGAGACTGAGTCCATATCTTGTTAGCAAAGAAAGGAAGGAGAGGACGGCGCACTAGACCATATGTTGAACTTTTCTGAGGTAGGAAGGATTTTTTAGTGCTATGTAAGTTGTGAGGCTCCATATAGGATAATGCTTAGATAGACATATGATCTCAAAGGCTTTATCATTGGGAAGCTTTTGGCGGTAGCTATTACATAAGACTTGATCGTCAACATCGATATATGAAGGCCAAAGTAGCAGCATTATTCTATGACATGTAGAGCCCCCCATAGGAGTGACGAGTAGTTAGTGCTAGAATAGCACCATAACGTCTAGTCATCCAAGTATTCTAGATTCCTGAACTATTGATAAGCTTCTTTGTTCTTTTCAAGGTGTAGTAATCAGCAAGTTCATCCAGTTTTTTTAGACCTAGGCTGTCTTCATTTGGTGGAAAAGCTATATTAGACCAGCTATTCGGATGTGTAGATCTCCCCCATATGAAGTCATATATGAGCAACTCCATTCTTCTCAGGACTGAGCTGGGAATTTCCCCCATTCTCATCCAATAAGAAATCAAACCCATAGCACAATATTTGATTAGCATGAGCCGACCAGCCATAGAAATCTAGGAACCAGGCCATCTCTGGATCATATCATGGATTTTATCAACACATTCATGAAAATGTCATCTTCTCAGATTCCCATCGGTCATAGGAAATCCTAGGTATATGGTAGGCCAGGAGCCTCTTTGGATACTCATGCTATTGAATAGGCCCTCCTTGTTGGGACATGAAGTGGATAGATAAAGTTGAGTTTTGTTAGGATTACATTTTATGCCAGAAACATTCCCAAATGTGTGGAGAAGGTTTTTAAGATGAATAAGATTGTGAGCCCGACCTTTAGTGAATATAAGCACGTCATCAGTAAAGAAGAGGTGACTTAGAACTTTCATTCTATTTATAGGATAGCTTCTGAGCTGTTTCTTGTCATGAGCTTCATCAATGCATTTAGTGAGACCTTCCATAGCAATAGAAAATAATAAAGGTGATAAAGGATCACCCTGTTGAATACTATTAGATATTTTAAAGAAAACAACAGAAGAGCCATTCAAAAGAAGAGAGAATGAAGGGGTTTCCACACATTGTTTGATTAAAGCGATCCATCTCTCACTAAATCCAAGACCAGATAGGTGATAACACTTTATTTTATGTACTTTTTGTATATATTTATACCTCTTTTAGTATATCTTTTTTTATCTTTTCCCATAATTTTACCACCTTTTTTACTAAAACCTCACTTACATGGTTTCAGGTACATTCACAACCCAGGTCGTGGTTTTTACCTTGACTGTGACACACTTATCCCTTAACTGTGATCACGGTTTCGGAGCTCCTTTGAGGTCAAGGTCATCAGGCATTAAAGATGGACCGCGGCCATAACAAAGACGCTATCACTACTTAACTGCAACCACGACATTGGTCATGATCAGTACGTGGGTCTTAAATCATACCAGGGGTCGTAGTGTATTTGGAGACCGCAATCAAGAAGGACCGCGACCAGCTTGGAGACTACGGTCACTACTGAATCCTTACCAACCGCGACCGAATAAGAAGACTTCGACCTTGACCTCTCCAAGCACAACACACAAGCCAACCTCGATCGCGATCATCACCTGATCGTGACTAAGTTCAACCGTGGTGAAAGGAGGAATAAAGAGCAGACCACGACTACGGTCTCACCCCTCACCCAACCAAGATCGCAATCGCGATCTAGGCTTAAGTCAGTGGAATGTTCCTATAAATAGCATGCCCACCTGTCTTGTCAAATCATCAGATTATATATCAGATCCTGAGGACCACGAAGTGCTACTGCGTTCCAGATTTGCTCCATACCATCCCATCCACCAGTCTTGGATCTCCAAAGGCAAAAGTTGAGGAGAGAGAAGACTAAAGACTCCTTTGAGAGAAGAAGATCGTCCATGCCATCAACATGTTAGATATAGATTTAAATAAGTATTGTGACGTATCACGTCTCTTCTCTCTTAAGATCTATCATTCCATCTCGATGTACTTCCCTCCTCTCTTCGTGGGACTTTACGTATCCATCTTTCTGTAACACCATTGTGTTGTCTGTAAGCATGAGCTAATAGCACCTTAACTTGGGTTGGGGGTAGCCACTAAGGCTCTCCCAACATGTATACTATCTCATCTGTTGAAATATAATATATATATATATATAGTCAGGCTAGAAATACACTCGAGTGTACAGATCACATGAATACACTCAAGTGTGTTTTCATATCAAGACTATTTTTTGAAAAACATAAACCAATGATCTTTACCGTCATACTATAACTAGGCTACATACAAATTTGAACCCATTTGGATGAGTATAAGTCACTCATCTGAGGGCAACAAAATTGACGCGCGAAACTAATTTGAAATGCATAATTTTTGCGGTCTTCATAACGTGAGCTATAAATGTCCAAATTGGCTCAAATTTTGCGTATGAGCTATTCACAAGATGTTTAAGAAGATCAACAGATTAGATTTTTGAAAATAATGTTGCATCATGAAACATTACTTGAGTGTATTCTGCATCGAATACACTTGAATGTATTCTAGCCTGACTCTCTCTCTCTCTCTCTCTATATATATATATATATATATATTCTTATCAAGATTATCTTCATTTACATGTTTTAATGCTTCATTTGTATGCTTAGATACCATCTTGTGATGTTTGATAGTTGATATCTTGATAGAGTAATATCACTTTCATCATGTGTTATGAAGTAGTATGAATGCACGAGAGTGTTGGAATGCTAAAGCTTTAAAACCATATGTTTTGCGATGAGGTTTTTGTGTAGTCATCTCGAGACATAGGGTACCCTTAGACTTAGATCTTTCCTCATCTTGAGAGAGAGTGGAATAGACGCTTTTGATGGTTGCTTGTAATCTTGGTAATAGTATGCGAGAGAGAGAGATGATGTTGTATGTTGGTGAGATGTTTTATGTTACAACTAGTTCCTAACTTTGCTGGTAATTCTATGTTGTCATATTTTTGTTAGTAATATTCTATGTTGTGATTGATATTAACCTTAGTGACCTTAAATACTTGTTTATAAAACTCAAAATCATGACTTAAGCATTCTATAAAGATCCAAATTGGGGTTAACATAGCATTGACCCATACATGTGTGCAAGAAGAGATTTAACGACATTAGAGGAAATAATTCATAAATTATTTGTAATTTGATAATATTATTAAAATAACATTTTATGATTGTAGAGAATTGAATTATGAATCCAACACAAAAATAATAAACTAAATCGGAGTTAAAATGAGTGAGTTATGCTATTTTTAGTAAACATATACAGAACACCGCGATCGCGGTCGACACCACGACCGACGATGCGTCGCCACCGTGACCGTGAAGCTGCGTCGACCGCAACCAAAGATGATGCGTCAACCACAATCATGACTCTGTATCAACCGTGACCCGTGATGGTGCGTTGGTTGTGACCACGATGCTGTGTCGATCGCGACCGCGATCGACGCCGCCAAGAACAGCCAATCGTAAAACAATCATATCTCGAGTAATACTTATCCGTTTTCAATGAAACAAAGTGTCTTAGAATCATGATTTGATCCCCTATCATCCCAGATATCTTTCTCGATGAAAGGGCAACCTGGAGGGTGATTCTTATGGTGATTTTTGGGGAAGAAAGTTATGAACAGCAGAAATCAAAAGGGGTTGGTATAAATCTGACTTGGTAAGTAGTTTTAATCCTTGATTCTTCTTCCTTTCAGTTTCCCCTTGCTCGAGATCCCTAATCCAGCGATTTGAGGTTCAAATTAACCTCCAAAATTAATCTTCTTCCTACAACAGACCCTCTATAGGGTCAGGAAACACACTAAAGGGGTTGTTTTGAATGAGATCTTGAGGTTTAATGCTTGATCATGTCTTGTGTGAGAAAAGTTCCGAGATTAGTTGGTGAAAGGGCTAAGATTAGTAATCTTGGACAATTTCTGTGAGTAGATAATCATATTTTAACCTTGATTTAAAGCATATCAATTCTGATAATAGTATCTAGCACTTGATTCTTGATGTATGATATTTGTGATGCTTGAATAAACGTATGTGGTGAAAATCAGCAGTTGAGATGCTTTATTAATCATATAAATAGTGATGTATTACCATGTTGAAAGTTGTCTTGTGAATTGTCGTGATTTGATAGGTGATTAATGTGTAAATTGAGGCACTAGAAAGACTGGTTGCCCAAGTTCATGATTTAAGAGTTGGAGTATGGTTGTGAAATATATGAAAATTGTTTAGTGATTTATTATTTAAATGGAAGATACCTAATTGTTAGAAATAGGGTAATCATTAGCTACGATGATGATGCATGTTATATTAACTAAACATCACTAGGCATTAGATGCCATGGACACTGTAGAATCCTCACAGGATGAGGACTGGAGGTAGTCCATATCAAGGTAAGCCAGAGCGCACTAGCAGGGTACAGGAGTCTTGACCAGTAGGGAAGACTCCTTATAGTTGTGTGGTACCCAACACCAACTGGGGATGTCGGTGGTACATGTGTTACATGTTGTAATAATCAGTGGTCGGTAGGTCCACTGATGAACTTTTAGCCTGAGGGCTTTGACTCACTGCCTGAGTACCCAGGTTGAGAGGCGGAGTCTAAGATATCTGGCCGCTCCCATTAGCCGCTGAGAGGCAGATGTGCCGATGCCAACTGTAGACATGGTATTGAGATTAAAGACTTAGGAACCCGGGCATGCTTCTAGGTCTTGTACAGTGAGATCGTAGCTTGCTGTGATACTTCCACATGTTGTGGTACACCTCATGTGGGTCCAACGGCATAATAAATGGATTTGAAATAATGTAAATAGTTAAGTTATTAATTTATTACATTCAATATTTGTGCTACTGCCATGTTGAGTGAATTACAAGTTTAAACTTCCATGTTGAATGAATTACTATTTTAAACTACCATGCTTGCATGATTGCATTTAAGTTCTATTACTTGTAAACATCATAAATATCTTGGTTATCTATTGATTCTCTACTCACTGAGACAGTAGCTCACCAACCTACTGAACAATTTTTCAGGCAAAGGATTAGCTCTTCTTGAGGAGTCAGAATCCAACTTTAATCAAGATTAGCTCAGAGGTCTTAAAAGAAGAGTAGTTAAAATAGATAGAGGGTCTCTTATCCTTCCCTTGGATCATGGGATAGAAAGAGTGAGAAAAGAGAGAAGTTTGAAATGTAATGTACATGATGTATATTAAGTGTGAAAACTCTTGGTTCTACATAATAAGACAAGTTCTATTGTATCATGTTGTTATGTTTAATCAAGACTTGTCGTCCAGTAGGTGTTATTATAATATGTTTAGAAGTAAAAAAAATTGGCAGGTATATCATCATAGCCATACCCTAATCTCATGATTAGTGGTAATCATCGGATAAATGTGTGACAATCTTTTGGTATCAGAGCATAGGTTGAACCTAAAATGAATTTAGGTTTGGGACAGAGGTGACAAGAGACCAATAGGATTAGGATGTTTTCCTCTTTGAACTGCAATTTTCTAACATATGTGTTCTATTATGGATATGCAGATGGAAGGAAGAGGACGTGGACATGGTGAGGAACAAGCTGAGAGCCATTACGGCCCTGACCCTTGAGCAATGGCTCAAGGTGAAGAGGATAATGAGGCAACAAGGATGTATCGTATTTTCATGGAGACAAAAGAAAAATACAAGATGGACAGGAAGTCTTCATCCTCTAGTAAGGATCTAATGAGATCCTATGAGTTGGTGAAAAAGCTTGGTGGAACTGAATTTTCTGGAACAATAGATCCAGGTGTGGCGGATGTGTGGCTTCGACAACTGGAAAAGGTCTTTTGCCTAATAGAGTTATCAGAAGATAAGCAAATCAATCATACAGTCTATTTACTCAAGGGAGATGCTGAGATGTGGTGGCGAGGAGTGGAAGATAAAAGGAGAAATGTAGAGATGACATGGAAGGACTTTGTGGATGAGTTTCACCTTAAGTATTTTCCTCCTACCTTCCTAAGTGATAAGATTAAACAACTGGAAAATATCAGACAAGGAAGTATGACAATTGGTGAATACGAGGCATATTTCACAAGGTTGGAAAATTTTTGTCCGCAACTTGTGCATGATGATGTAGAAAAGTGCATAAGATTTCAACAAGGATTAAGATCAGAGATTAGATACACTGTGTCAGCAATTTATCGAAGAGACAGAGAAAACTTTGGAGAATTTGTGGAAGCAGCAAGACGTGTAGAAGAGTTAGTTAATGCTGATAAGTAGTCTGAGAGTAAGAAAATATCTGGAGATTCAATAGAGGGGGACAAAGTAGTGGTGGATATAGAGGAGGTGGTGGTTTATTTTCTAAGATAGGATGAGGACTTGGATGTTTTGGAAGACAAGGATCTAGGTTTTCACCAAGTGGAGGAAGGCCAAATTTTGGTAGATGGAATACACAGTCTACATGGACACCTCCAACTAGGTCTTCAGGATCTTCAGTGTCAGTGACAGACCGTAGAGACATGATGCATCTATATGTGACAATTGTGGTAGGGCACATTTTGGTCAGTGCTGGGGAACTAACGCTCCAATATGTTTTCATTGTGGACAGATGGGACATGTAAAAAGGGACTACCCAAAGCTTCAATATCTTTCAGAATAAGGTTCACAATTATAGTTTCAGACTCCACAGAGGCTGGCTCCAGTTAGATGGGCAAGTTCTTCATTGGCTTTAGGTTCTAGAGGGGGAGCACGTAGTACCAGTAGTGGACAGTGTGGACAACGTGGCATAGGGAGAGCTACTTGACACTTCTTCTCAATGACACCATCTGAAGGTGTAGTTTTACCCAGAGTCTGTTACAGTATTAATAGATCCTTGTGCAACACATTCTTTCATTCAAAGATCAATAGTTAGTGGACTAAATCTTCTAACCCAAGATTTATCTCATGAGTTGTTACTAAAAGTTCCATTAGGTGAATCCTCAATTTTGACAGAAGTATGTCATGGATGTTTGTTGAGTTTTAGTGGGTATGCAATAGCAGTTAATCTCATATCCTTAGATATTAATTCTTTTCAAATCATTTTGGGTATGGACTGCCTTGAGACATATCATGTCCAGTTCGATTGTTGGAATAAAGAAGCTATCTTTTAACAAGGTGGTTTTTCATGTGTCTTTCCTGGAGATAGAAAAGTCTTACCCACATGTATAGTATCAGCTGATGTAGCTAATAAGATGATGAGAAAGGGGTGTGAGGCCTTTTTAGCACATGTGGTGGATGTTAGGGTAGAGAAAAGAGTAGTTAGTCTAGAAGATATTCTAGTAGTATGTGAGTTTTCATATGTCTTCCCTCATGAGTAACCAGGTTTACCACCTGAAAGAGATATTGACTTTGAGATACAGACTTTATCTGGTAGCCATCTAGTAGCATTACCTGCCTATAGAATCGCACCTAGTGTAAGGACCCTGACCTTCGTTTAGGGCTTACCCTATTTGCTTTGCTTAACCCTGGTGCTTTGATGCCTGCTAATCACCTTTAGTGGTGATTAGGGTTTGGTTGTGCCTTGTTGAGAGTTGGAGGTGCTACTTGCAAATAACCCAAGTTTAGGGTTTTGTGAGCAAGTTTACCACCTTGTGAGGTGTTCCCCTCTCTCTCTTTGCTTCCTCTAGAGTTGAGAGGAAGGCTTGGGCTTGTTGTTCGAGTTCTTTGGGCCTTGGTTGAGTTTGTTTGGGCCTTGAGGTGCCTTGTTTGGGCTTGGTTGGGCCTTGTATCGACCAAGTGAGGTGTGTGTCGACCTAGAGGTGAGTGTGTCGGCCAACATGTGAGGTGTGTCACCCTTGTGCAAGCTTGGTGTGTCACCCATGATGCTTGCCCTACCTTGACCTTGTTTAGTGGACACTTGGTGCACATATTAGACATGTGGATGAGGCGTGCTAAAGTGGTGGCTTGAGCTTGTGGACAAGTGTCCTTTGGGTGGACGACACCTTGCCATGCTCCACCTTGTTTTCTCCTCCCTTTTCTTCTATATAGGTGGTTCTTTCCCTTCCTTTGAGTTCCTTTGATCCTTTGGCTCTTCTCCACCTTGAGTGCACGACACTCCCTTCTTCCCTTGATTGTGTCGGCCGACACACCCCTTGTAGGAGCAGCTTGGTGGCCGACACACCCTAGAGGAGCTAGTGGAGGTCGATATCCTTTGGAGCTCTCCATCTTCCTTGCTTGGTGGTGCGTGGAGCTTGGAGTTCTTCTTCTTCCTTTCAGCTTAGAGCTTAAGGCGGGTTGCATAATTTCTAACCCTAACTACTCTATCTCTTGTTATAATCTGTTTACATGTTAGTAGCTTAGTTCTTGCCTTGTACCCTTGTTGGCCGATCCATGTGAGTTAGGGTTTAGGGAGCAACACTCCTTTCTCCCCTTTTGGTCTTGAAGAGTGAGTTTGGGTCCTAGCGCCATGAGCAACACCCCTCCTTCCTAGTCAATTGAGGTGAGCTTGTGACCTAGTGGCTTGAGTAAGACCCTCTTCTCACCATGGGCTAGAAGGTGAGCTCGTTTTGGTGGTGACCCCTCTCTAGGGTTTCGGGTGTTCATGTGTGAGGTAATAAATGACCCTTGTTGAGGTGAACCTTGGGTGTTTGGTGCTTGTGGAGGTGCTATTCGACAGCCCTTTTGACCTAGTTTCCCTTACACGCTTTGAGCTAACCTTTCCCGGCAGGCTGCACGCCTTGGAGCTACTCGCCCGGTGGGGTTGCTCGCCCGACAGGGATGTTTGTCTAGTTGAGTGGGTAGGACCTTGCATGGATAAACCCTGACGTGCGTTATGATGTTGAGCGAGTGAGCACACTGCCCTGCACGCTCGGCAGCCCTGCTCGCCTGGCATAGCGCGTTGCCACTCCTACACCGCACGTCTGAGTAGCGTCTCGCCCGATAGCCTTGCTCGCCCAGCCGAGTTGCACGCCAAGTGCATCACACCTTTGCACGACACCCCTGTGTCACCCGGCACTCTCCTGCACGGCTCAGTGCCCGGCACGCTTGACACCCTTGAGCTGCTCGCCCGACACACCCAATGCACGACACCTCTCTTGTGACGCAGCGTTGCACTGCTGCACGCGGTTTGCCTTGGTGGCAACGTGGCGTCGTGTGTGGTCGTTGGATGATGAGCTTTGGGTGAGGGCAGGTTGCCCGATACACCCCTTTTAGTGAGGGTTGCGGTGAGTTATAGTGAGGGTCTATTATCCTGTTGTGACGGTTCATGAAATAGTCTAGTAGTTGATATCCTTGCGTTCAAACGTGGTAACTCCTTATTTAGAAAATGATGCTCGTTATCGTAAATTTATCTTAGCCTGGCTACACATATGGTAATGATTATCTACTAAGGCCAAGAATGGTAATGATAGTGGTAATGGTAATACTTGAGATGAGGATAAGCATAGATGTGGTTTGCTTAATAATACGTTTTATGCACTTGATCACTTGATAATGTCAGGTTGATAAGTATAGCATCTTGGATGCCGTTACATAATAGTAAGCATAGTCCGTATGTTGAAACTATGATTATTGATTGATGCTAACCATGCAGGTAATGCATAGCCAATGAAAGGCTATGAGGGACGATCATATGTGAATGATGAGATGACAGGTGTATTATGAATACTGTCCCATGGTGACAATGATGATGTAAGCCTTGAGAGGCATTGGCATTAAGTGATGAGGGATTGAGATCCCATGGTATGTGATGATCCTTGAGATGGATTTGGATGATTGGCAAGAGGCCAAGTGATAACATGTGATGTGAGATGCTTGTGATGAATCTGTATGATGTGAACTGTAATGAAAGCATAATATTGAGTTTATGTTGTTTATTCCCTTTTAGAGCTTTCATGTTATACAACTTGGTTGAATCTTGCAATCCATCTAAAAGATACTAATTAATCACAGTGAAAACTATCATGTAGTTTGCCCTGGCCATATATCCATCATCGTCAGGATTTGGTGATGGTGAAATGGGTTTTCCTGCGGGTTAACCCGGAGCGCATATTTTTGAATAGGTGAGGTTTCTCCTAGCCTTAAAAAGAGAGGGAAACGAGTGCAGCTGTGGTTGTAGACTCGGGTATGTGATGAGCATGGTGAACATGGCCCATGGCACCGGATATGTGATATGATGATCATGAATGCATTCATGGCTCAAGAGCACGGTGATTAGGCCCGTGGCTCAGTTTTACTAACGCCATGACCTGTACCAAGGCGGGCTAGGTAGAGGGTAGCCTAAGGAGCTGACCCTGTGGCTAAAGGCCACTTGAGCATGAGACTGCGGTCCTGCTATGTTTCTCGTGTACTGACCACGAGGGGTGAGGTCGTGGATTCCGTCTCTTCCATTGACCTTGTATGGCACCGGTTATGGGCTTCGCAGCCGAAGTTGGATTTGAACGGTACAGTTCATTTCCTCAGGGCATAATAAAACGTAATCCATCCATTTAGTATATATTGTTTCAGACAAATATGAAACATTGGTTGAGGCCTTGTTTGTGTAGTTACTCTCTTTATATCTTGCAGTTATTTATATGTTCTTCTATGGCAGTAGAATTTGGATATCTTGTCTTGTTATTCATGATTTACTTAGATATATCTGGTAATCTTAGATAGCTTTATTTCATAAGACTGTTCTTACTATACTCCTCATCAGTTAACTGCTTATATACGCTCATCTGAGGTTTTGTAGTTTTGGCGGGGAATTATGTCTCCCACTGGGACAATGTTCAATTGTCTCACCCCATTGGTTTACATCCTTTTTAGGTGGTCGAGCTAGACGTGGTGGTAGTTGCGGAGTTGTGGCCGATCAGTAAGAAGAACAGTAGAAGGCAAGCTTTGGAGATGCTGTTGTTTTGGATGTTTTGTTGTAGATTCTAGAGTCATCACTGTACTCTCAGGTCCTTGGCGGTGTTTTGACGTTGTTTCATGATGTACGATCGATGATGTTTGTATATCCTGCTGCTGGCCGGATGTGGGCCTTTATGTATATAACAGGTGGTGAACTCATGTCATGGCAAGATAGCTATGGTTCTAAGCTGTGGACATGTATCCAGGCTTGGATAGATATGTATATAACCTATTTTCTTGCAGGATATGGACTAGAATATAATAAGTTTCTCAGTTTATCAGTTGTCCACAATCGGTTCTAATTAACCCGTGTTTTTTATAATATGTGGTTATGGTGATTTCTGCACATTTTCGTGTAACACCTCGCTATCTGTGTGGTAGTGGGATGTGTTGCCACAAGTTTGGTATCAGAGCTTTAGGTTCGCTGAGTCTACAGGGATCTAGGACTAGGTTGTGTCTGTTCTTATGTGTCTTCCAGATTTTCTCATAGAAATCTTCTGTCCTCAGCAGAAGAAAAGTCAAGATGTCTGGAAACCATGAAGAACACACTGTTGAGTGCAGCGATGCTGCATCTGTTGATGGAGCAGTAGGCCAGGCACATGAAGATCGGGTGCCTGAGGTCCCCCAACCTGACCCAACCATTCTTGAACATCCTGCCTACCAATAGCTTATGGGGCAGATGATGGCTACAATGACTCTCATGGTTGAGCGATTACCAGTGCCTCCTATGCGAGCACAGGTTCCCCATGGAGAAGCATCGGGTATTGGGAAGAACTTCGATCGGCTTCACCGAGTCGGAGCTTTGGATTATGATGGGATAGATGATCCAGCGGATGCAGATCTGTGGCTGCCAAGTCTTGAGAAGGCTTTCCAGATTCTCGACATCCCTGAAGCAGACAAAGTAAAGCACGTTGTCTACCTTCTGAAAGGTAGTGCTGGTCACTGGTGTACCATCGAGGAAGAGAAGCGACCCAGTGAGGTGATCTGTTGGGAAGTGTTCCGGCACAAGTTCGTCAGCCGATACTTTCCCAAGACGTATCTGGATGAGAAGATCCCTCAGTTCGAGAGTTTGCGACAAGGAACGATGAACATCACCGAGTACGAAGCCAAGTTTATGGATCTGTTGAGGTTTTGTCCTCACATGGCAGCAACAGACGAGGAACGGATCAGACGTTTCGAGAAGGGTCTGAGTGCTGAACCGACGACACCAGTTTCCGCGTTGGAGAACCGGGAGCAGTTTGTGATGTTTGTGGAATCTGTCTGGAGGATCTAACGATCAGTTAGGGAGAAGAGAGAATCTATGGCTAAGAAGAGACCTGCTCAGTTCCAGAGTCAGAGGTATGGTGGCTTTAAGAAGCATAGGTTTTCAGCATCGTCAGTGATGAGAGGTTCTGGTGGACCGTCTCAGTGGTCTCTGAGTAAAGGAAGAGGTTATGTTTCTTCACCATCTAAGGCACAAAGCTCGGCTTCTGTGGTAGTGACAGGGCCATCCAAGCCACGAGTTGATGTTAGGACATGCTATGCCTGTGGTCAGATAGGGCATGTTAAGTCGAGTTGTCCCTACAAAGACGATGAGGTGACACAGTAGCCGAGACAGAATCTTCAAGGATCGGACCATCAGCAGCCTAGTGATAGCAGAGGACGAGGACGCAGTCAAGCATCTCAAGCTGGATCGTCTGCTCAAGGAAGCAGAGGTCGTGGACAGCAAGCGACGGCTCGATTCTATGCTATGAGTCATCCGGAGGCGATAGTCAACCCGCGAGTAGTGACAAGTCAGATGGAGTTATTTCATTCTGATATGTCTTCTTCTTGCCTTATATCTGTTCTGTTTGACCCAGGTGCTACGCACTCTTTTATCGCCTATAGTATGCTTGAGAACTACCGTTTACCTGTTAGTCGTAAGAAGGATAGTTTGTTGTTGGAAACCCCTCTTACTGGTTCCTCGTTGCTTCGAGAAGAGTGTCCATCTTGTGTCTTGTCTTTCTCGGGACATCGCATTCGAGTGGATCTTATACCACTTGATATGCACGGGTTTGATGTCATACTTGGGATGGATACCTTAGAAAGGTATAAGGTCGTTCCGGACTGCAGTACCAAGTAGGTAGTGTTTGATGATGCGGGAGAGAAGTGGATCTTCTAAGGAGATAGGAAGATTCTTTCGACGTGTCTGGTATCAGCTTTAGTGGCAGATAAGTTTTTGCGACAAGGATGTGAGGCGTTCTTAGCTCACGTGGTGGATACCACTGTAGTTACCAAGGCAAAAGGTCCTAGTCTTGAGGTGGTGCCAGTTGTTCGGGAGTTTGTAGACGTGTTTCCTGAGGAGTTTCCTGGTGTTCCCCCACCCCGAGAGATTGATTTCGAGATCAATCTGGTTCCAGGAACGCAGCCAATTACACAGCCACCATATAGGATGGCTCCAGTGGAGATGGCAGAGTTGAAAAAGCAGTTGCAAGAGTTGCTGGATAAAGGTTTTATCCGACCGAGCACATCGCCTTGGGGTGTTCTCATGTTGTTTGTCAAGAAGAAGGACGGTTCAATGCGGTTGTGTATAGACTACCGACAGTTGAACAAGGTCACGATCAAGAACAAGTACCCATTTTCGAGGATAGATGATCTGTTCGATCAGTTGCGTGGTGCTACAGTGTTCTCGAAGATCGATCTACGGTCCGAATATCATCAGTTGAGGATCAAGGCGGATGACATACCAAAGTCAGATTTTCGGACAAGGTATGGTCACTATGAGTTTGTGGTTATTCCGTTTGGGTTAACCAATGCACCTGCTGCTTTCATGGACCTGATGAACAGAGTGTTCCGTCCTTTCTTAGATCTGTTTGTTGTAGTCGTTATAGATGACATCTTGATCTATAGTCAGGATAGGTTAGAGCATGAGAAACATCTTCGGTGAGCGTTGACTCTTCTTCACCAACATCAGTTATATGCCAAGTTTAGCAAGTGTGAGTTCTGGTTGGAAGAAGTGGCTTTCTTGAGTCACGTGATATCTGCTGAAGGAGTCAAGGTAGATCCAAAGAAGGTAGAATCTATTGCAGAATGGGAACAGTCGAAGACGCCGACAGAAGTTCGTAGTTTCCTAGGTTTAGCAGGATACTACCAGAGGTTTATCAAGGACTTCAGTGCGATTGCTTTGCCGATGACAAAGTTGACGAGAAAGGATGTACCTTTTGTTTGGGATGATTGATGTCAGCAAGCTTTCCAGAGTTTGAAGGAGAAGCTGACTAGTACTCCAATGTTGATCTTGCCAGAGCCTGGGAAGGGTAATGTAGTTTTCTGTGATGCTTCCAAGAAAGGCTTAGGTTGTGTGCTGATGCAGGAGGATCATGTGGTTTCTTTTGCCTCGCGAAAGCTCAAGAAAACATGAGGAGAACTATCTGACTCATGACTTGGAGCTGGTGGCAGTGGTTCATGTGCTAAAGATTTGGAGACACTATTTGTATGGGGAAGTGTGTCAGATCTTTACGGATCATAAGAATCTGAAGTACATCTTTATGCAGAAAGAGATGAATATGCGACAGCGGCGACGGATGGAGTTGATCAACGATTATGACTGCACTATCGAGTATCATCCTGGTAAAGCAAATGTGGTAGCAGATGCGCTTAGTCGAAAGTCTTCTTTTTCTTCCAAGAAGGCACAGCTGAGTTCTCTGGTATGCCATGAGTGAGATATGTTTGTCTCTTTGCGGAAGATGAACGTGCAGATGGAAGTTTCCTCGTTAGCTGGACTTCTAGCACAGATGCAAGTCAAGCCTACGTTGAGACAGTAGATCAAAGATGCACAACAGACATATGATGCGGTACAGTTGATCAGATCAGAGTTTGGCAGCAAAAAGTGTGATGGGTTTCATGAGTCTGAGGATGGGCTAGTCTGCTATCATGATAGGATGGTGGTTCCTGATGTTGATGAGATGAGGAAGTTGGTGCTAGAAGAATCACACACGTCGATGTACGCTATGCATCCAGGTGTCACCAAGATGTACCATAGTCTGAAAGACTTGTATTGGTGGCCCGGCTTGAAGAAAGATGTAGCTGAGTTTGTGGTGAGATGTGTGGTTTTCCAGCAAGTGAAGGCTGAGCATCAGAAGCCGGCAGGTACGTTGCAACCTTTTCCGATACCATAGTGGAAATGGGATCATATAACCATGGATTTCGTAATTGGTCTACCCAAGACAACTAGGAATCATGATTCCATCTAGGTGGTTGTGGACAGATTGACGAAGTCAGCCCATTTCCTTCCTGTGAAGACGATGTATACAGCTGAGAAGCTTTCTCGGGTATATGTAGATGAGATAGTACGTTTGCATGGTGTTCCAGCAACGATAGTTTCTGAAAGAGGTCCTCAGTTCACGAGTCATTTCTTGGAACAGTTGCATAGAGCGTTGGGAACGCAGTTGAGGTTCAGTACCGCTTTCCATCCGCAGACAGATGGACAGTCTAAGAGGACTATTCAGATTCTGCAGGATCTCCTTCGAGCTTGTGTTTTGTAGTTCCTAGGCAGTTGGGATGTGCATCTGAGTTTGATAGAGTTTGCTTACAACAACAGTTATCAGCGGAGCATTGACATGGCTCCTTATGAGGCTTTGTATGGGAGAAAGTGTAGATCTCCTTTGTGTTGGTATGAGTCTGGTGAGTATCAGTTGTTGGGTCCTGAGTTAGTACAGCAAACAATAGAAAAGATCAAGGTGATACAACAACAGTTGAAAGTGGCACAGGACAGGCAGAAGTCTTATGCAGACAATCGCCGATGACCTTTGGAGTTCTAGGTAGGAGACAATGTATATCTTAAAGTCTCACCGTGGAAGGGTGTGCTGAGGTTTGGCCGGAAGGGTAAGCTGGCACCCAAGTATATGGGGCCTTACCCAGTTGTAGCACGTGATGGAAAGGTGGCTTACGAGATAGAATTACTGCCAGAGTTGCACAGGTTACATCCAGTGTTCCATGTCAGTATGCTGAAGAAAAGTCATCCAGATTCAGGTACAGTGATACATCCAGTTGAGGTTGAGCTTGATGAAGATGTGACCTACGAGGAAGGTCCTATGGCGATTCTTGAGAGAAGAGTTAAGAAGCTGAAGAGGAAGGACCTGGTTCTTGTGAAAGTTCTTTGGCAGCGTCGTGGCGTCGAGGAAGCCACGTGGGATCTTGAGGAAGAGATGAGGAGGAAGTATCCCTCGCTTTTCTCTTCAGATTTTGGGGACAAAATCCCTTAAAGGGGGTTATATTGTAAGGACCCTGACCTTCATTTAGGGCTTACCTTGTTTGCTTTACTTAACCCTAGTGCTTTGATGCCTGCTAATCACCTTTAGTGGTGAATAGGGTTTGGTTGTGCCTTGTTGAGAGTTGGAGGTGCTACTTGCAAATAACCCAAGTTTAGGGTTTTGTGAGCAAGTTTACCACCTTGTGAGGTGTTCCCCTCTCTCTTTGCTTCCTCTAGGGTTGAGAGGAAGGCTTAGGCTTGTTGTTTGAGTTCTTTGGGCCTTGGTTGAGTTTGTTTGGGCCTTGAGGTTCCTTGTTTGGGCTTAGTTGGGATTTGTATCGGCCAAGTGAGGTGTGTGTCGACCTAGAGGTGAGTGTGTCGGCCAACATGTGAGGTGTGTCACCCTTGTGCAAGCTTGGTGTGTCGCCCATGATGCTTGCCCTACCTTGACCTTGTTTAGTGGACACTTGGTGCACATCTTGGACATGTGGATGAGGCGTGCTAAAGTGGTGGCTTGAGCTTGTGGACAAGTGTCCTTTGGGTGGACGACACCTTGCCATGCTCCACCTTGTTTTCTCCTCCCTTTTCTTCTATATAGGTGGTTCTTTCCCTTACTTTGAGTTCCTTTGATCCTTTGGCTCTTCTCCACCTTGAGTGCACGACACTCCCTTCTTCCCTTGATTGTGTCGGCCGACACACCCCTTGTAGGAGCAGCTTAGTGGCCGACACACCCTAGAGGAGCTAGTGGAGGTCGATATCCTTTGGAGCTCTCCATCTTCCTTGCTTGGTGGTGCGTGGAGCTTGGAGTTCTTCTTCTTCCTTGGAGCTTGGATCTTAAGGCGGGTTGCATAATTTCTAACCCTAACTACTCTATCTCTTGTTATAATCTATTTAGATGTTAGTAGCTTAGTTCTTGCCTTGTACCCTTGTTGGCCGATCCATGTGAGTTAGGGTTTAGGGAGCAACACTCCTTTCTCCCCTTTTGGTCTTGAAGAGTGAGTTTGGGTCCTAGCGCCATGAGCAACACCCCTCCTTCCTAGTCGATTGAGGTGAGATTGTGACCTAGTGGCTTGAGCAAGACCCTCTTCTCACCATGGGCTAGAAGGTGAGCTCGTTTTGGTGGTGACCCCTCTCTATGGTTTCGGGTGTTCATGTGTGAGGTAATAAATGACCCTTGTTGAGGTGAACCTTGGGTGTTTGGTGCTTGTGGAGGTGCTGCCCGACAACCCTTTTGACCTAGTTTCCCTTGCACGCTTTGAGCTAACCTTGCCCAGTAGGCTGCACGCCTTGGACCTGCTTGCCCAGTGGGGTTGCTCACCCGACAGGGATGTTTGTCTAGTTGAGTGGGTAGGACCTTGCACGGATAAACCCTGACGCGCATTATGATGTTGAGCGAGTGAGCACACTGCCCTGCACGCTCGGCAGCCCTGCTCGCCCAGCATAGCGCGTTGCCACTCCTGCACGACACGTCTGAGTAGCGTCTCGCCCGATAGCCTTGCTCGCCCGGCCGAGTTGCACGCCAAGTGTGTCACACCTTTGCACGACACCCCTGTGTCTCCCGGCACTCTCCTGCACGGCTCAGTGCTCGGCACGCTTGACACCCTTGAGCTGCTCGCCCAACACACCCAATGCATGACACCTCTCTTGTGACGCGGCGTTGCACTACTGCACGCAGGTTGCCTTGGTTGCAACGTGGCGTCGTGTGTGGCCGTTGGATGATGAGCTTTGGGTGAGGGCAGGTTGCCCGATACACCCCTTTTAGTGAGGGTTGCAGTGAGTTATAGTGAGGGTCTGTTATCCTGTTGTGACGGTTCATGAAATAGTCTAGTAGTTGATATCCTTGCGTTCAAACGTGGTAACTCCTTATTTAGAAAATGATGTGCGTTATCGTAAGTTTATCTTAGCCTGGCTACACATATGGTAATGATTATCTACTAAGGCCAAGAATGGTAATGATAGTGGTAATGGTAATACTTGAGATGAGGATAAGCATGGATGTGGTTTGCTTAATAATACGTTTTATGCACTTGATCACTTGATAATGTCAGGTTGATAAGTATAGCATCTTGGATGTCGTTACATAATAGTAAGCATAGTCCTTATGTTGAAACTATGATTATTGATTGATGCTAACCATGCAGGTAATGCATAGCCAATGAAAGGCTATGAGGGACGATCATATGTGAATGATGAGATGACATGTGTATTATGAATATTGTCCCATGGTGATAATGATGATGTAAGCCTTGAGAGGCATTGGCATTAAGTGATGAGGGATTAAGATCCCATGGTATGTGATGATCCTTGAGATGGATTTGGATGATTGGAAAGAGGCCAAGTGATAACATGTGATGTGAGATGCTTGTGATGAATCTGTATGATGTGAACTGTAATGAAAGCATAATATTGAGTTTATGTTGTTTATTCCCTTTTAGAGCTTGCATGTTATACTACTTGGTTGAATCTTTCAATCCATCTAAAAGATACTAATTAATCACAGTGAAAACTATCACATAGTTTGCCCTGGCCATAGATCCATCATCGTCAGAATTTGGTGATGGTGAAACGGGTTCTCCTGCGGGTTAACCCAGAGCGCATATTTTTGAATATGCGAGGTTTCTCCTAGCCTAAAATAGAGAGGGAAACGAGTGCAGCTGTGGTTGCAGACTCGGGTATGTGATGAGCATGGTGAACATGGCCCATGGCTCCGGATATGTGATATGATGAGCATGAATGCGTTCATGGCTCAAGAGCATGGTGATTAGGCCCGTGGCTCAGTTTTACTAGAGTCGTGACCTGTACCGAGGCGGGCTAGGTAGAGGGTAGCTTGAAGAGCTGACCCTGTGGCTAAAGGCCACTTGAGCATGAGACTGCGGTCCTACTATGTTTCTCGTGTACTGACCACGAGGGGTGAGGTCATGGATTCCGGCTCTTCCATTGACCTTGTATGGCACCGGTTATGGGCTTCGCAGCCGAAGGTTGGATTTGAACGGTACGGTTCATTTCCTCAGGGCATAATAAAATGTAATCCAGTCATTTAGTATATATTGTTTAAGACAAATACGAAACATTGGTTGAGGCCTTGTTTGTGTAGTTACTCTCTTTATATCTTGCAGTTATTTATATGTTCTTCTATGGCAGTGGAATTTGGATATCCTGTCTTATTATTCATGATTTACTTGGATATATTCGATAATCTTAGATAGCTTTATTTCATAAGACTGTTCTTACTATACTCCTCATCAGTTAACTGCTTATATACGCTCATCTGAGGTTTTGTAGTTTTGGCGGGGAATTATGCCTCCCACTGGGACAATGTTCAATTGTCTCACCCCGTTGGTTTACATCCTTTTTAGGCGGTCGAGCTAGACGTGGTGGTGGTCGCGGAGTTGCGGCCGAGCAGTAAGAAGAACAGTAGAAGGAAAGCTTTGGAGATGCTGTTGTTTTGGATGTTTTGTTGGAGAGTCTAGAGTCATCCCTGTACTCTCAGGTCCTTGGCAGTGTTTTGACGTTGTTTCACGATGTACGATCGATGATGTTTGTATATCCTGCTGCTGGCCGGATGCGGGGCTTTATGTATATAACAGGTGGTGAACTCATGTCATGGAAAGACAGATGTGGTTCTAAGCTGTGGACATGTATCCAGGCTTGGATAGATATGTATATAACTTGTTTTCTTGCAAGATATGGACTGGAATATAATAAGTTTCTCAGTTTATCAGTTTTTCGCAATCGGTTTTAATTAACCCGTGTTTTTGATAATTTGTGGTTATGGTGATTTCCGCACGTTTTCGCGTAACACCTCGTTGTCTGTGTGATAGTGGGATGTGTTGCCACACTTGGGGAGTTAAGGGAATTGAAAACCCAGTTACAGGAGTTGTTGAATAAAGGATTTATTCAACTGAGTACATCACCTTGGGGAGCTCCGTACTATTCATGAAAAAGAAGGATGGAACCATGTGGTTATGTATAGACTACAGACAACTAAATAATATAACAATTAAGAATAAATATCCTTTGCCTAGGATTGATGACCTATTTGGTCAACTTCATGATGCAACAATCTTTTCAAAGATAGATCTCTGGTCAGTTTATCATCAACTAAGGATAAAGGTATCTGATGTACCTAAGTCAGCATTCAGAACAAGGTATGGGCACTATGAGTTTGTAGTTATGTCTTTTGGATTAACAAATGCCCCTACAGCCTTTTTGGACATGATGAATAGGGTTTTTAGACCATATTTAGATCAGTTTATAGTAGTGTTTATAGATGACATCCTTATATATTCTAAAGATACAGAACAACATGAGGAGCATTTGAGGATAGCCTTGCAATTGTTAAGGAAACATCAGCTTTATGCTATGTTTAGCAAATGCGAGTTTTGGTTGGCTGAAGTATCTTTTCTTGGACATGTCATATCAGGAGAAGGGGTTAGTGTTGACCCTAAGAAGGTAGAATATGTTCTTTAGTGGGAGAAACCTACGACCCCTAATAATATCAGAAGTTTCCGAGGGTTAGTAGGATATTACAGGAGGTTTATAAGAAACTTTAGTACAATAACAGCATCTCTTACACACTTAATAAGGAAGGATGTACCTTTTGTTTGGTCTGAATCATGTGAGAAAAGTTTCCAAATTTTAAAGTAGAAGTTAACTACAGCACCAGTCTTGATACTACCGGAGCCAGATAAGGGCTATTTGGTTTTCTGTGATGCGTCCAGGAGGGTTTTGGGATGTGTTCTTATGCAATAAGGTAAAGTGGTGGCCTATGCTTCTAGACAACTTAAGAAGAATGAAGAGAACTATCCCACACATGATCTTGAGTTGGCAGTAGTAGCGCATTGTAATGACCCTGGCCTGGGTTATGAGGTAACCCTATTTGTCTTGGATACCAAAGTTGCTTAGAACTTTAATATAATCCTCTAAGGTGTTTTGTTATCATGTGACACACTTATGTTTCAAGTTTGGTCCCGATTGAATGATGTTTGAGCAATGTTCCTTGGTTTTGGACCAAAATGCAATTTACCCAAGTTGAGGGGTTATATTGCAAAATTTTCAAATGTTGAACGTGCCTTATATGTTTTAGCATCATAAGAGATAGAATTATTCAAGGTGTTGGCTTGTGGAAAGCCGAAATTCTAAGTTTGAACTTGTTTGAACAATGTTGGTACCTTGTGCACCAATTTTGGTACAAATTGTAATTTACCCAAAATGTGCAATTGATATGAAAATTACCACCTATAGAGTGTCCCTACTCCATACTAGTATCATTTAGAGGAGAGAGAATGAATGATACACCATGTTTTATTCCATTATGAATGATGGTAATCTTGGTGATGAAATGACCAAGAAAAGGGTTGAATATGAAAGCTTAACTTGAGTTGTATCAAGTTGAAAAGCTAATATATGAGTGCCTATCGGCCAAGGAACCCAAGGAAGTGTCCCATATCGTTTCTTGGACTCTTGGAAAAGTCCATATCATGAAAAGCACCTCAAGGAGGTGAGGTGTGTTGGGTTACAACTTCCTTAGCAAAGTTGTGATGAGTTGTGAATAAAGTGATGATTTTGTTGATATATCTTATTCAAAGAGATAAGTAATGGACAAATCCTTATCCCTAGATCACTCTCAACTGTTTTGCATGTCAAGATAAATGATTATTCATGCATGTAAACGTGTCACCCATGCATGACACGTGGCACCTACTAGCTCAAAATGATGACACCTCATTTTCACCTTCCTTCATGAGCAACAAGTATATATACCCCTAGTTTCACCCCTTAGAGGAATTTTTCGACCCTTACCACCCTCCTACCTTATGGTATCGTGCATAGACTCCTTGTATCGTGCAGGAGTGTTGTGGTATCGTGCATGGGCCCTTGGGTATCGCCCATGGCAAGATCATATCGCCCAAGTAGGTGATATTGGCCATATAGAGTGATATCGGCCATAGAGTGAACACTTGAGTGCCATATCGTGCAAGTGAGTGTCATATCGTGCAAGAGGGGTGGCATATCGTGCAAGGATACTATTTTATCGTGCAAAGGTGTTAAGGAGCAAGAAGGAGCTCAAATTTTAACTCTAAGGTGAGCCATAGTTGTCTTCAAGCTTGAATTGAAGCATGGAACTAGGGTTATGATCTACCTTTCTTTTCTTCTTCACCAATTGCTTATCCATGGTGATTCCTTGTATATGAAGGAGTTATGAACGAGCCTTGGACTTTTCATAAGTCATATTCAACCTTAGGAACATGGATCTTTGAACTGGTTCTTAAGGCGGGTTATATAACTTGAACTCAACCATGTTATTATTGATCACCTAAATTGTTGTATTTAATGATCTACATTTAATTCCAAAATTTCCTGAAATAGTTGATGAAATTATGAGTTCTAGTAGTTTCTTAGACCTGTTGACATGAACTATAATAGTTATAACAAAGGTCTAGAGCTTGAATATGATGATATCACCTTATAAAAGTGATATCGGGTGCATGCACACAAGCAAGCACCCCTAACCGGATATGATGATGAACCTATTTCACTAAAATGATATGAATAGGTTTGTAAACCTTATTGAACGATATGGGGGTGTAGTATACACCTCTTGCACTATATGGAGTCAAGTATAGACTCCATGCACGATACAAGGTCAATTGTATACTTGTAAGTTGACAAGAAACCCTAATTTGGGCAACCCGTTATGAGTAAAGAATAGCAAATTCTATTGCATGATATGGAAGCCTGATACACAACCCTAGTTGATACATGGTGATGTCTTAATACCTCATGCACGACATGGGCAACACATATAAACCCCTCTAGCCCGATACGAATGGTGTGTATATACTTCTAGCCCGATATGGTGGTGCCTATTCACCTACAACCCGATATGGTGAACATATGCACACCTCTAACCCGAGACACCTTGTAAAGGTGAGGGCAAGATACTCTTAGGAGTGATGAGTGAAACACCAAGTAATGGTATGGCTAATACCTTGATAGGTGAAACACCTAGAGTGGTTGATAATGGAGAACCTTGTATCAACAATGTCTCAACCTTAGATGAGTCCATATCATTTGATGATGGATGGACAATTCAAATGTATGACTTATGATCAATACACTACAGAATGAATGTGATGGGCTAGTGCATAAAGTATTAGGATGGGAAATACCCTAATACAAGATAAGTTGATGAACTTAAGAAAGTTAAAAGTTATGAGGGAAGTGATACATCAAGACATGATAGATATCACATCCAACATTTCAAGGTTGATGTACCTTGATGCACCTTAAATCCAATATACTTGGATGAGTAACACAAGAAGTGTGTTATGTCAATTGTTACATTGAGATGTAATAAATTTAATGCACTTTGATAAGTGTGGGCTAACATACCTTGAAAAAGGGTTAAGCCAAGTTAATAAAGTATGATGTAATCATACCCTGGTAAGGATGAGAGACGAACTCATACCTTGTGTTGATGATTCATTTAATGATAAATGATGAGAATAAATAAGCATAATTGAATACTTATGATATCAATGTATACTCCTAGATGTGTGGAGAAATGAATTAGGGTTTGAATTAATAATATGAACTTGAAACCCTATCCGGAAATAAAGGGAAACCCTAACCCTAATAGTTGTTGCCTAGTGAGAAGTGACAAGATGTTTAATGGCCTTGTGAGACATGTGAATAGTTGTTGCCTAGTGAGAGGTGACAAGATGTTTAATGGCCTTGTGAGCCATGTGAATAGTTGTTGCCTAGTGAGAGGTGACAAGATGTTTAATGGCCTTGTGAGCCATGTGAATAGTTGTTTCCTAGTGAGAGGTGGCAAGATGTTTAATGGGCCTTGTGAGTCATGTGATTAGTTGTTGCCTAATGAGAGGTGACAAGATATTGATCTAGAGATTGATGTAAGAATTGGTAATGTTTAAAATAAACCAGGTAAATGGGAACCCTGTAACATAATAATAATAATAATAATAAATGCTTACAAAGATAATAATGAAATCTTAGTCATACATGTATTATAGTCATAGCCAAAATAAGGGCTATGGTACTTTGAATATGTTAAAATGAGACATGAGGAATACTTATATTATATAAAGAATGTAGACGAGTATGATGGCTTGACCAAGGTAATGCCTAGTAATAGTGAAATGTAATCAGGAGTGGTTAGAGTCCACTGCCTGCCTGTGTAATCAGGATTGGTTAAAGTCCAATATCTGGCAGAGGCATGAAGCCTATAATAATTGCACAAGATTGGTAATAATACAATGCCTGGAATAATGTCACAGGATTGACATAGTTCAATACCTGGAATAATTGCACAGGATTGGTAATAACCCAATACCTGGAATAAATGCACAGGATTGGTAATAATCAAATGCCTAGAATAATGTCACAGGATTGGTCATAACCTAATACCTAGAATAATTACACAGGATTGGTAATAACCCAATGCCAGGAATAATGTCATAGGATTGACATAGTTCAATACCTGGAATAATTGCACATGATTGGTAATAACCCAATACCTGGAATAATTACACATGATTGGTAATAACCCAATACCTGCAATAATTGCACAGGATTGGTAATAATCCAATGCCTGGAATAATGTCACATGATTAGTCATAACCCAATACCTGGAATAATTGCACAGGATTGGTAATAATCCATTGCCTAGAATAATGTCACAGGATTGGTCATAACCCAATACCTGGAATAATTGCACAGGATTGGTAATAACCCAATGCCTGGAATAATGTCATAGGATTGACATAGTTCAATACCTAGAATAATTGCACAGGATTGGTAATAACCCAATACCTGGAATAATTGCACAGGATTGGTAATAACCCAATACCTGGAATAATTGTACAGGATTGGTAATAACCCAATGCCTGGAATAAGTTCACAGGATTGACATAGTTCAATACATGGAATAATTGAATAGGATTGGTAATAACCCAATATCTGGAATAATTGCACAAGATTGGTAATAACTCAATACCTGGAATAATTGCACAGGATTGGTAATAACCCAATACCTGGAATAATTGCACAGGATTGGTAATAACCCAATGCCTGGAATAATGTCACGGGATTGACATAGTTCAATACCTAGAATAATTGCACAGGATTGGTAATAACCCAATGCCTGGAATAACTGCACAAGATTGGTAATAACCCAATGTCTGGAATAATGTCACAGGATTGGTCATAACCCAATACCTAGAATAATTGCACAAGATTGGTAATAGCCCAATGCCTGGAATAATGTCACAGGATTGGCATAGTCCAGTGCCTGGACAGAATATGATGATGTATACTCATATGACTGGTACAATTCAATATCTGGTTAGCATATTGGATGAGGCCAACAGATAGAAATGAGAATGATTCATGGATGACATACCATGATAATGAGTATCACAGGATAAGCTTGAGATGTTGATATAGTATGATGGGTAAATGATATACATGTTCTTCCTATTCCTTATAAAGAGAATAGATGATTTACTGCTCTATCATAGATAGTTGCAATGCTTTAAAATATGGGAATGTTCTAAACTGCTTATCCTCTTCTCAGTTTAATACTATTTAACTGTGATAATAATATTGTTGGCGGAGAGTTATATCTCTTACTGGGACAATTGTCTCACCCCGTGGGATCCACATTTTTTAGGTGGACGTGCACGAGGGGGATTGAGATCGTACTGCAGAGAAAGAACAACAACAGTAGGGAAAGCAGTGACAGCTCAGGTTGAGGGTACTTCCTGTCATATCTTGTAGATAGAAGTCGTATGTGTCGTCTCTATACTCTTAGGTCCTTGGAGTTAGTATTTAGCAGTTTTATGATCGATCTGAGATTTTGTCTTGAATGCCTTGAGGTTTTATGTTGCTCTAGTATGTGTTTTGATATAGAAATTGTGATATGTTGTCCTCAAAATGATTTGAAACAATGTTGTACAATGTAAATCATGATATGTACGACTTTTGGATCTTTCAGTAAAAGTTTTCTGGACAAGGATCTCCTTGCAAAATGGTTTTAAATTTTAGTGATTTTTGTTAGTTCAATTGTTGTTACAAGTTTTGGTATCAGAGCTTAAGGTTTGCTGAGTCTGCAGAGACATAGGACTAAGGTGTTGAGTCTGTGTTAGTGTCCTCCAGTATACCCTATAGTAACTTATTCTTATGCAGAGGAAAGGGTAAAGTTTATAAATGACTGGGGAACACGAGGAACACATTGCTAAGGGAAATTTCATTGCACCAAGAAAGGGTGTAAGGGATCAGGCAAGAAAATAATGAGTGCCTGAGAATTCCTATCTTGACCTAATCAGGATAGAGAATCATGTTTTTATGCTCTTGTGAGGCAAGTTAGGACAATAGTGATGCATATAATAGACTGGATACTAGCATTACAACCGAGGTTACTAGTCCTCAATATAGAAACTTTGGGTTTTGGAATGGTTCCTAAATGACATAGTCATGTTGGAACAGTGGAAAATGTGGGAAGAATTAACATATGGAAAGAAAATAGACTCTGCCATAAGTATAGATAGATGGTACATCTGTGATGGCAATGCCCAAGGAGGGGCAATAAGCTGAGAATTAAGGAAATGTCTCTATAACTCTAGAGATATTTGCCTAGTTGTCTAAAAAGACAAAGTTTTTGGTGCTATTAGTGCAATAAATGCCTAGTGCACCAGGGCAGTAGTCGTTAAGTAAAGGCAAAAGAAACAACATGAAATATCTAGACTCTATGTTTAAGTCAAACTGAAGTGGTGAATGACTGTGAGGGGTGACATCTGATATGTATTCTCTTGATTTTATCTGATAATCATAAGAAGGTAGTTGTTGTTGATCTTCTTGAAATTAGTCCTATGAGGACATGAGGAAGGGATAAGAAGGATAAGAACCTATATTCAGATTAATATTCTCTTATATGTTTTGAAATTTCTCTCTTCATGTAGAAATGGAAGAGACGTAAAAGAAACACCTAGAGAAAATTTGAGATACAAAGTAGTAAAAATTTAAAGAGATGAAACATAATATAAAACAAATGCATACTACCTAATTTCAGTTCTTGAATACCCTGTCCAGGTATTCATATATTAAAGGTAAGGTAAGTATGACACTCTTAGATTGCTATTTTTCTGATTACTCTGATCAAGTAGTCATTTTGAGACAATCTAAAGAGCATAATGAAGTCAGAGATGTGGCATGTATATTTCTACCACATCCTAATTGATATATGGAGAAATCTAAGTTAATCATAGATCAACTTATAAACAAAAGAAGATGTTTAGTATAATGTATACCCTGGTCCTCATACCTAGAGATAACAGTTACTGACGAGAGGTAACAATGTTCAATGATGGACTGAGGGTTTGAATACCCAGATCTAGTAATCATGATGATGATGTGATGTGTTTATGGAACATATAATGGGTACCAAGGTAAAGAATTCTAGTATCCAAGAACTTACAATGATATGAGAAAATGGGAACATGACTCTTGATAAGAAGTAATGTTTGGTTACCTAGAGGGGCCAACTCTGAAATTTGTCCAGTTACATATTGTAGTATGAATACCATTTGTTAGGGGTTTATGCCCCACATAAACATGAAAACATCAAAGATGTTATGTGGAGACTTGATGATATGATGAATGAATGATATTTGTCTCCCTTTACCTGGGATTTCGGGGACGAAATCCTTGTTAGGGGTTTATAACTTATAATGACCCTAACCTGGGTTATGAGGTAACCCTATTTGTTTTGGCTAATAAAGTTTCTTAGAACTTTAATATAATCCTCTAAGGTGTTTTGTTATCATGTGACACACTTATGTTTCAAGTTTGGTCCCGTTTCAATGTTGTTTGAGCAATGTTCCTTGGTTTTGGACCAAAGTGCAATTTACCCCAAGTTGAGGGGTTATATTGCAAAATGTCACATGTTGAATGTGCCTTATATGTTTTAGGATCATAATAGAGAGAATTATGCAAGGTGGTGTCTTGTGGAAAGCCTAAATTCCAAGTTTGAACTTGTTTGAACAATGTTGGTACCTTGTGCACCAATTTTGGTACAAATTGTAATTTACCCAAAATGTGGGGTTGATATGCAAATTACCACATATAGAGTGTCCCTACTCCCTCGTAGTATCATTTATAGGAGATAGAATGAATGATACACCATGTTTTATTCCATTATGAATGATGGTAATCTTGGTGATGAAATGACCAAGAAAAGGGTTGAATATGAAAGCTTAACTTGAGTTGTATCAAGTTGGAAAGCTTATATATGAGTGCCTATCGGCCAAGGAACCCAAGGATGTGTCCCATATCATTTTTTGGACTCTTGTAAAAGTCCATATAGTGCAAAGAACCTCAAGGAGGTGAGGTGTGTCGGGTTACAACTTCCTTAGCAAAGTTGTGATGAGTTATGAATAAAGTGGTGATTTTGTTGATATATCTTATTCAAAGAGATAAGTAATGGACGAATCCTTATACCTAGATCACTCTCAACTGTTTTTCATGTCAAGATAAATGATTATGCATGCATTTACACGTGTCACCCATGCATGACACGTGGCACCTACTAGTTCAAAATGTTGACACCTCATTTTCACCTTCCTTCATGAGCAACAAGTATATATACCCCTAGTTTCACCCCTTAGTGGAATTTTTAGAACCTTACCACCCTCCTACCTTATGGTATCGTGCATAGACTCCTTGTATAGTGTAGGAGTGATGTGTTATCGTGCATGGGCCCTTGGGTATCGCCCATGGCAAGATCATATCGCCCAAGTAGGTGATATTGGCCATATAGAGTGATATCGGCCATAGAGTGAAGAGTTGAGTGCCATATCGTGCAAGTGAGTGCCATATCATGCACGAGGGGTGGCATATCGTGCAAGGATACTATTGTATTGTGCAAAGGTGTTAAGGAGAAAGAAGGAGCTCAAATTTTAACTCTAAGGTGAGCCATAGTTGTCTTCAAGCTTGAATTGAAGCATGGAACTAGGGTTATGATCTACCTTTCTTTTCTTCTTCACCAATTGCTTATCCATGGTGATTCCTTGTATATGAAGGAGTTATGAACGAGCCTTGTACTTTTCATAAGTCATCTTCAACCTTAGGAACATGGAGATTTGAAGTGGTTCTTAAGGCGGGTTATATAACTTGAACTCAACCGTGTTATTATTCATCACCTAAATTGTTGTATTTAATGATCTACGTTTAATTCCAAAATTTCCTGAAATAGTTGATGAAATTATGAGCTCTAGTAGTTTATTATACCTGTTGACATTAACTATCATAGTTAGAACAAATTTCTAGATCTTGAAGATGATGATATCACCTTATAAAAGTGATATCGGGTGCATGCACACAAGCAAGCACCCCTAACCCGATATGATGATGAACCTATTTCACTAAAATGATATGAATAGGTTTGTAAACCTTATTGAACGATATGGGGGTGTAGTATACACCTCTTTCACGATAGGGAGTCAAGTATAGACTCCATGCACGATACAAGGTCAATTGTATACTTGTAAGTTGACAAGAAACCCTAATTTGGGCAACCCATTATGAGTAAAGAATAGCAAATTCTATTGCACGATATGGTAGCCCGATACACAACCCTGGTTCATACATGGTGATGTCTTAATACCTCATGCACGACATGGGTAACACATATAAACCCCTCTAGCCCGATATGAATGGTGTGTATATACTTCTAGCCCGATATGGTGGTGCCTATACACCTACAACCCGATATGGTGAACATATGCACACCTCTAACCCGAGACACCTTGTAAAGGTGAGGGCAAGATACTCTTAGTGAGACGATCTGATCCATAAACCATGATATAAACTCAGTGGAAGCATTCGATTAGCAGTGGAATTATGAAAATCACCGGAAATTAAAACTTTTTGAGAAGAGATCTTTACACTATAAAACTTCTTTTCTAAGAAACAAGATAAACAGTTTACATCATGCTTTAACATTACATCTATGTGGAATCACCTCTCGAGTGATTACAAATGTCCATTGCCATGTTATCTGTACAAGGCAAGATACAACAAAATCTCGAGGCTTAAAGCCAAAAACCTCAGACCTACTGACTCCTAGGACCTGAGAGTACAGAGACGACATAAGACATGCTATCTACAAGACTAGACAGACAGTATCTCCACCTGAGATTCACTGCTGCCTCTGATGCTGTTGTTTCTCATTCTTAAATGGTTTCCTTCATCCTCGACGTCTACCTAAAAAGTAGAATCCCACGGAAGTGAGACAATTTAAAATAATTGTCCCAGCGAGAGTTATAACTCTTCGACATATGCTTTATTATAGAATATAAGGGATAACAGAAGCAAAGTAACTTAAAATATCAATAGCAGGTTTGGTAATAAGTAAAACAACATTTACTTAAGCAATCACTTCATTAAAGCATATGTGGAACATATATGCTAGATACTTGAACAGACTATTAAAGTAAACAATGTAACATCAATCATTGTTTCTCGTAGTTTAACCTAAACAGTTATACTATACGGCTGTTTATATTTTTCAGACATTATTATGCCCTGCGGAGATGAGGTATACCGCTCATACTCCAACCGACCATTTATAAAAATCGCGTCGGTACCATACATAGGTCATCACAAGAGTCAGATTCTTATGACCTCATCTTCCTCAGTCAGTAATAGGATTTACTTGCAGGACATTTTGTGTCTCTACTATAGTAGATATCCAGGGCATTCTGGAAACTTTGCTATAGAGTTACAGTGGAGTTCTGAACTCTCTTCATCATCAAAAGATTTCTTGTTTATCTCTTATCGATGCGGTATTAGTAATTTCTTCGGGAGATTTGTGGTACATCACCTGGTATGAATATATAGTGAAGGGTTGAAAGATTAAAGTACATCTACATCAATTCCTACACTAGGATGTAAGGATATTCGTGTCCATATATCCCCATATACTCAAAAGTATATGCTCCAGGAGTTCCCTTAGTAAAACCTGTTTCACCATCATTTGGTCTCTGACAATGATGGATCTATGGTCAGGGCCCTACATGATATGATTATACTTGATTAGTTAGGTACATTTTAGTATTCTTTTATCATCAAGCATGTTTCCAAGCATTAATCATTAGATCAACAGCTATGAAAGTAGAATACTAAATGTATCAAGTTCAACTCACATCATTAATCAAATGAATATAAATTCTTAATCATTTCATTACTATGAATTAAGAATAGGGTGCTTAACCCTTAGATCATCATAAGACATCTAATAAGCATGACCTTGATGTTTACTCATGGCTCTTACAGCCCATTAACCTCATATGTTGTCACTTAATTGAGGCAACATAGCATATATCACTTTTCATAAAGCTTATGACATGCCTTCAATAAATATGACATCATAACCCTTACCTGGTTATGATTATTACTTTATAAAAACTTGCATGGTTAATATATTTGATAATGAGCAATTCATCTCTATATCAGCATAGTATAAAACAGAGATAACCTTTCAATTCAAGAATTGTACCAATATGCTCTTGGTTAAATTTAACTAGGGTTATACCACCCCTCCTTACCTGTAAGAACATATAGTGATTCTCTATTACATACTTCATGCATAGGGTTCCATGTTTAAGAACATAACCCAAACTTAGGGTTAATATATCCCATTTTTCAGTAATGAGGATTTCCTATTTATATTATCTGTTCAACCTTAACATACTACTCTGCATACAAAGGTATCAAATGTGTGTGCTTTCAATTACTATAATCATCATATATCATTATTGCTCATCAATTCTAAGTATTAACCCATTTCTCATTCATATCCTTGGATGGATTTACTCCCCTCACAAGATGTATAATCTATACTTATTGAGTACATTGAGTTCATTATATCTCTATCATAGGTAACTACCTATTATATACCCTTTGTGTCGCTTGCTTAAGTATAAGGGTTTAGAGGCTCATCCATATATAATACCCTGGACTGTCGAATGTGATAACTATCATAATTTGATGTGTCACATTCTTCTCATTACTATCTTACTTGAAATAATTGGTTAATCCAATATTAAGATATTTCTCTTTTAATACTTCAACCACTAACTTGTTTCTTTCCTTATATGACCTATGTATCATATATCAGAATTATCCAATTATCATTAATGATATAGATTTAAACATTGTTGATGTAGGATAATCCATCATCAACTATTCTAGATATCATTATATTCAGGATGTTATCTACCTCATGTTTTCATATACATCATATCTATCTTTTGATATGACCCTGCAAGATTAATTCAATTGACAATAGTAAACAATTTATTTACAGGTCAGCAATTTATAAAGCAGAATTAATCTTTCATTTCAAGGTTTGTACCTTCATGCCTTTACTAAGGCTAGGTTCCCTTATTTACATCAATTAGGGTTATTCAATCCCTTTCATTATGAATAGGAATAATGATTCTTCATCTCATACTTAATCATGAAGATTCATGCTTAAAAGCATAACCTGGAATTAGAGTTTATTGTACATTTCAATGCATTACCCTCAATTAGGGTTTACTATTCACATTTCATGTTATTACCCTAGAATTAGGGTTTACTATTCACTTCATGGTGAATTGAGCTCATAGCATCATCATGTATGAGAATTATCATCATTGATGCCCTCAAATTAGGATAAGATTCATTAATCATCATAATTAGGGTTTTCATGATCTCACATAGGTGGATCGTCATAACCTAACCATGCACATTCACATACATTGAAGGTTCTTTACTTGAGTTTCAACCATAAATGGAACTTTCTCTCTCCTCTTACTAGTATATGGTAATTACATCGCTCTAGATTAGGTTAAGTCAAGTCAACTTTGATTAACATGAATTAAGTCACCACTATCATGTCATTTGGGTTTGCTTGATTAAGGGGTGTTATCTACTTGAACCCTTCAAGGGCACATTGGTAAAGTACACCATTGATCACAATCATGGGTCAAGTCACTAGTTAATTAACCCCTTAATGTCTTTAGGTATGATTAGGGTTTGTATTAGACCACCATTGAACCAATTAAACCTTCAAAGTATTAAGTAATCACAACCCTAAAGTCTCCAAACGATTACACACTTTCAACCTCCAAACGGTCCTGAGACCGTTTGGATGGGTTGACCGCTTTATATAGTTGACTTCAAGAACGCATGACCTTCAAGCCCGTTTTCCCTTAAACGGTCTTGAGACCATTTGAGTGCATTGACTGTTTGATCAGAGTTGACTTCCAAACTGTTTGAATCTATGCGACCTTGAAACCGTTTGATCTTAAATGACCTTGAAATTGTTTGGTCCCAAACGGTCTTGAGACCGTTTGATCCCAAATGGTCTTGAGGCCATTTGCCCTTAAACGGTCTTGGGACCATTTGGTCCCAAACGGTCTTGAGACCGTTTGGACTCAAACGGTCTTGAGACTGTTTGGTCCAAATGGGTCAAGACCGCATGGAACTCAAAGGTACATCAAAGCTTGTAATCGATTAGGGTTTTCTATGTTGAAGCCCTCAATTGGCCACACCCTTGTTAATCACTTATCAATTGAGTTAATTAGAGTTATCCTTAACCAATTGGACACTCAATTGACCCTCAATTGATAGCCAAATAGGGTTGAATCCAACGCAATTAGGGTTTGAAATCGGTTAACCGTCAACATTGATAATCATGAGTCTAATTGAAGTTGAGCCCATAAATTGTCACTCAATTGGGCACCAACTTGGTCCAAACGGTCTTGAGACCGTTTAGACACCCTCCAAATGGTCTTGAGACCGTTTGCCCAAAATCTCATCAAAATCCAAGTCAAATTGATAAGGGTTGAACCCTAATTAGGTCTAAAATCAGCACTTTTAATCAATTCATCAACCTATTGTGATTGGTCCCTCAACTCATCAAATTTCCTTAACCCTGGACCTCCAAACGGTCTTGGGTGGTCACCAAACGGTCTTTAGACCGTTTGAGTGAACCCCCAAATGGTCTTGAGACCGTTTGGGCCACTCAACCCAAAGTTCAACAAAATCTATCCTTGAAATCATCAATTGAACCCGATTAGGGTTTAGAGGGTTGAAGTGCCTTCAACTTGTGATTGGTTTGCAATTAGATCATGATTCTTTGTAATTGATTAAGTTAATCATGTGTATAATAGACCTATAAATGGTCTTCACTTAGTCAACCCTACCAAACGGTCTTGGAGACCGTTTGAATCTAAACGGTCTTGCATGACCGCATGAGATCAAACGGTCTTGAGATCGTTTGATTTCAAACGGTTTGCAAACTGTTTAGACCAAATGGTCTAAGGTCATTTGATAAAGTTACCTAGGAATTCACGCCCATCATCTTCAACCTTGGAACAGGTCATTTGATTTTCTTGCAAGAAAGCAAGGAAAGATGGGAAAGAAGAAGAACTAACTAGTACTTGCAAGAATAACGATATGCATAATAAAGCAAGAGGTTTAGAGTTATAAAACCCGCCTTATGGTTGTTACTAGAGCTCCAAGCTTCCAAGATTCAAGCATTTAATGGATTATTGAGCTCCACAGGTCGACCAAAGGTGTTTCTCCAAGGAAAGGTTGGGGAAATTTGGCTAGAACAAGAAAGCTAAGTAAGAAAACCATGAAACCAACCTTGTAATTCACTTTCCTCCATGAATCCGAGCTAGGGGATGGTCTCTTCTTACCTTAGAACAGTTTGGTCACCTCCCTGAGCTCCATAGCTTTGCCTCTAGTCAGTTGAGCAAGATAATAAGTGAAGAAGTGAAGGGAATACGTTTACTTGGTTTGCAAAGAAGGAAGCTTATATAGCTTGGGTTAGTTTTCAACATAAGGACCTCTAGTTTATGGATTTCTCATATAGGTCCCTCCTTAACTTATTTGCACGTCCCTCATCCTTATATCTAAGGCAAAACTACTTCTAAGACCAAGAACTAAAGGCAAAGAAGGTCAACCTATCACTAAGGTGCACATATATAAGGGTCTCCTTACAACTTGGTCATTTAATCACAAAGGTGTTCCTTATTATATGATTATTCAAATGAAACGCCCTATTCATCATTTTTACTATAAATGATGTCAAGAGTCATAAAAGATACTCTATAGGGTGTATTTTACAAGTTGCACCCCATATTTTGGGTAAATTGCATTTTACACCAAAACTAGGGTTTTAAGCACAAGGATTGCTCCACAAGCTGCATCTTGATGCCCAAGCTTGGAAAATCCATCATACTTTATCATATTCATTCTTATGATGTCTCAACACTAAAGGAACATATTAACATGTGCAATTTTCAAGTTAACCCCTCTAATTGGGTAAATTGCACATAGGTCCTTGTATTGCAAAACAATACTACAACATTGTTTAAAAGGGACAGAAATGGAAACATATGTTCCTCAGGAGCTTTAATTACATACTAAAAGATAATCACAAATATCTAATTTCATAATTAGGCAAAACACCTAGGGTTATCTCATAACCCAGGTCACGGATGTTACAAATTATAAACCCCTAATAAGGATTTCGTCCCCGAAATCATAGAAAGAAAAGGGGAAAGCAGATATTATTCAAGCATTATATTATTACATCCTTAGGTAACATTCCATTATTAGGGAAATGTTATAGAATTTTGATTCAACTTTTCTTAAGATCACACTCATACTCTGTTATTTATTTGAGACCATATAAGTGCTTGTGCACTTTGAGTGTGTCATCTCATCTGATAATCACCATACTAATTTTCTTTATTATTTGCACTAACTATCTCATTAGTTGTACATTCTTTTATCAAATGGAAAAGTTACTTGTCAACAAGGATTTATTTGACAGACATCCTGGATAAGGATATGTTTATGAAAAACATAAACCCCTAACATGTGATGTTCATAACATTCTATGTGTCTAATTTAATTTCATAGTTGATCAATCCAAATAATTAATATAATCATTTGATATGTCATTACATTCTTACTTTGGTATTGATCACCTGTGTTATCAACACTTTACATCTCTGTCTTCCTTTTATCATGGGACATTACTTATTACATATATTCTCACCTTAGAACCAATGTTTAGGTTAAATTAATACCTTTATAAGTATTCATCACACAAACATCTTTATTATTATTCTTTCAACCTTTACTGATCAGGGTCGACCTTCCTAATTCTTATATTTCTTATTTCATGATACTCATTTGGTTGTTTCAGAATGACTGCCTGATCAGAGCAATCAAAAGATAACAATCTAAGAGTTTCCATAATTACTTTATCATCAGTAATTATATACCTGGACAGGGTATATAAATACTGAGATAAGATAATATGCACTTGTATTTTACCATATTTCTTCTCTTTTCTTATCATCACAAGTATAAATATTAATTTCACTGAATTTTATATCCAGATCAATTCTTTAATACCTTATCTTATTATGAAGGCAAGTATGTAACATGAAACATCTATCTTATACAACATAATAAGTCTTTATAGGACTAATTAAGGAAGGTTCAATCAATTGCTTTTTCAATTTTAACCAAAAGATCATAAAAGACATATAAGAAATACCATTTATTTTGTCTAACCTGTCTTCACCCGAGGATTATTTGTTATCTCAGGCTGATTCTGCCTCAGAGGTTGATTTGCCATAACATTTCTGGTTGGGCAATTTCTCATCAGATGCCCTACCTATCCACATTGATAGCAGGTTTTGAGTTCCTGGTGTGGTCTAAAGGGTTCCTTACCCTTTCTGGATAACCATTGCCTTGGTGTACTAGGTCTTGGTTGTATTGGTGACACTAGAAACTTTTTCCTTTTGGAACCTCCAGGTCTCTGCTCCTGGGTTAGGATAGGCCTTTTCTCAATTCTTCCCTTATATTTCTGTTCTGGACAATTATAGCTGATATGTCCAGGCTTCCTACACCTATAGCAGGTCTTGGTTTCTGGTTGTATTCTAACCCCTATATTACTGTATACTGATTCATCAGACTGAGGTTTAGCACAATCTTGCTCTATGTTCAAAGCTTCATCATCTACTATTGCTTCAATCTACTGTTGTGGTTCACATATTCTGTTGATATCCAAAACATCATCATTAGGAGCTGGTAATCTGGGTTTCATTGCTAGTGCTTGATCCACTAGATACATCATGGTAGCCCTAAATTCCCCAACAGTGATTCCTAAGGAAGATTTCCTTATCATGGTTGGGTTAGCTAGGGGAATCTCAGGTAATTGTCCCTCTATTGCTTGCTCCTCTGCACCTCTTCTTGGTGCAGCATTGTTGTTCTCCGTAGAAAACTCCTCATCCGATCCAGTCATCTTCAAGTTCTTATCCTCCAATGTGAGCATAAGATACCATCAGATACAATGGATGACACTTAGAACAGACTCTACTACCTAAGTCCTATGTGTCTGTAGACTCAGCGAACCTAAAGATCTGATACCACTAAATTGAGACGATCCGATCCATAAACCACGATATAAACTCAGCGAAAGCATTCGATTAGCAGTGGAATTATGAAAATCACCAGAAATTAAAACTTTTTGAGAAGAGATCTTTACACTATAAAACTTCTTTTATAAGAAACAAGATAAACAATTTACATCATGCTTTAACATTACATCTCTGTGGAATCACCTCTCGAGTGATTACAAACATCGATTGCCATGTTATCTGTACAAGGCAAGATACAACAAAATCTCGAGGCTTAAAGCCAAAAACCTCAGACCTACTGACTCCTAGGACTTGAGAGTACAGAGACGACATAAGACATGCTATCTACAAGACTAGACAGATAGTATCTCCACCTGAGATTCACTGCTGCCCCTGATGCTATTATTGCTCATTCTTAAATGAATTATGTCGTCCTCGGCGTCTACCTAAAAAGTAGAATCCCACGGAAGTGAGACAATTTAAATAATTGTCCCAGTGAGAGTTAAAACTCTTCGCCAGAGGCTTTGTTATAGCATATAAGGGATAACAGAAGCAAAGTAACTTAAAATATCAACAGCAGGTTTGATAATAAGTAAAACAACATTTACTTAAGCAATCACTTCATTAAAGCATATGTGGAACATATATGCTAAATACTTGAACAGACTATTAAAGTAAACAATGTAACATCAATCATTGTTTCTCATAGTTTAACCTAAACAGTTATATTATACGGTTGATTATATTTTTCAAACATTATTATGCCCTGTAGAGATGAGGTATACCGCTCATACTCCAACCGACCATTTATAAAAATCACGTCGGTACCATACATAGGTCATCAAAAGAGCCGGATTCTTATGACCTCATCTTCCTCAGTCAGTAAGAGGATTTACTTACAGGACATCTTGTGTCTCGGCTATAGTAGCTATCCAGGGTATTCTGGGAACTTCGCTATAGAGTTACAGTGGAGTTCTGAACTCTCTTCATCATCGAAAGATTTCTTGTTTATCTCTCATCGATGTGGTATTAGTAATTTCTTCAGGAGATTTGTGGTACATCACCCGGTATGAATATATAGTGAAGGGTTGAAAGATTAAAGTACATCTACATCAATTCCTACACTAGAACGTAAGGATATTCGCGTCCATATACCCCCATATACTCAAAAGTATATGCTCCAGGATTTCCCTTAGGAAAACCTGTTTCACCATCATTTGGTCTCTAACAATGATGGATCTATGGTCAGGGCCCTACATGATATGATTATACTTGATTAGTTAGGTACATTTCAGTATTCTATTATCATCGAGCATGTTTCCAAGCATTAATCATTAGATCAACAGTTATGAAAGTAGAATACTAAATGTATCAAGTTCAACTCACATCATTAATCAAATGAATATAAATTCTTAATAATTTCATTACTATGAATTAAGAATAGGGTGCATTACCCTTAGATCATCATAAGTCATCTAATCAGCATGACCTTGATGTTTACTCATGGCTCTTATAGCCCATTAACCTCATATGTTGTCACTTAATTGAGGCAACATAGCATATATCACTTTTCATAAATCTTATGACATGCCTTCAATAAATATGACATCATAACCCTTACCTGGTTATGATTATTACTTTATAAAAACATGCATGGTTAATATATTTGATAATGAGCAATTCATCTCTATATCAGCATAGTATAAAACAGAGATAACATTTCAATTCAAGAATTGTACCAATATGCTCTTGGTTAAATTTAACTAGGGTTATACCACCCCTTCTTACCTGTAAGAACATATAGTGATTCTCTATTACATACTTCATGCATAGGGTTCCATGTTTAAGAACATAACCCAAACTTAGGGTTAATATATCCCATTTTTCAATAATGAGGATTTCCTATTTATATTATCTGTTCAACCTTAACATACTACTCTGCATACAAAGGTATCAAATGTGTGTGCTTTCAATTACTATAATCATCATATATCATTATTGCTCATCAATTCTAAGTATTAACCCATTTCTCATTCATATCCTTGGATGGATTTACTCCCCTCACAAGATGTATAATCTATACTTATTGAGTACATTGAGTTCATTATATCTCTATCATAGGTAACTACCTATTATATACCCTTTGTGTCGCTTGCTTAAGTATAAGGGTTTAGAGGCTCATCCATATATAATACCCTGGACTGTCGAATGTGATAACTATCATAATTTGATGTGTCACATTCTTCTCATTACTATCTTACTTGAAATAATTGGTTAATCCAATATTAAGATATTTCTCTTTTAATACTTCAACCACTAACTTGTTTCTTTCCTTATATGACCTATGTATCATATATCAGAATTATCCAATTATCATTAATGATATAGATTTAAACATTGTTGATGTAGGATAATCCATCATCAACTATTCTAGATATCATTATATTCAGGATGTTATCTACCTCATGTTTTCATATACATCATATCTATCTTTTGATATGACCCTGCAAGATTAATTCAATTGACAATAGTAAACAATTTATTTACAGGTCAGCAATTTATAAAGCAGAATTAATCTTTCATTTCAAGGTTTGTACCTTCATGCCTTTACTAAGGCTAGGTTCCCTTATTTACATCAATTAGGGTTATTCAATCCCTTTCATTATGAATAGGAATAATGATTCTTCATCTCATACTTAATCATGAAGATTCATGCTTAAAAGCATAACCTGGAATTAGGGTTTATTGTACATTTCAATGCATTACCCTCAATTAGGGTTTACTATTCACATTTCATGCTATTACCCTAGAATTAGGGTTTACTATTCACTTCATGGTGAATTGAGTTCATAGCATCATCATGTATGAGAATTATCATCATTGATGCCCTCAAGTTAGGTTAAGATTCATTAATCATCATAATTAGGGTTTTCATGATCTCACATAGGTGGATCGTAACCTAACCATGCACATTCACATACATTGAAGGTTCTTTACTTGAGTTTCAACCATAAATGGAACTTTCTCTCTCCTCTTACTAGTAGATGGTAATTACATTGCTCTAGATTAGGTTAAGTCAAGTCAACTTTGATTAACATGAATTAAGTCACCACTATCATGTCATTTGGGTTTGCTTGATTAAGGGGTGTTGTCTACTTGAACCCTTCAAGGGCACATTGGTAAAGTACACCATTGATCACAATCATGGGTCAAGTCACTAGTTAATTAACCCCTTAATGTCTTTATATATGATTAGGGTTTGGATTAGACCACCATTGAACCAATTAAACCTTCAAAGTATTAAGTAATCACAACCCTAAAGTCTCCAAACAATTACACACTTTCAACCTCCAAACGGTCCTTAGACCGTTTGGATGGGTTGACCGTTTGATATAGTTGACTTCAAGACCGCATGACCTTCAAGACCGTTTGAGTGTGTTGACCATTTGATCAAAGTTGACTTCCAAACCGTTTGAATCTATGCGACCTTGAAACCGTTTGATCTTAAACGACCTTGAAACCGTTTGGTTCCAAACGGTCTTGAGACCGTTTGGTCCCAAACGGTTTTGAGACCATTTGCCCTTAAACAGTCTTGAGACCGTTTGGTCCCAAACGGTCTTGAGACCATTTGGACTCAAACGGTCTTTAGACCGTTTGGTCTAAATGGGTCAAGACCGCATGGAACTCAAAGGTACATCAAAGCTTGTAATCAATTAGGGTTTTCTATGTTGAAGCCCTCAATTGGCCACACCCTTGTTAATCACTTATCAATTGAGTTAATTAGATTTATACTTAACCAATTGGACACTCAATTGACCCTCAATTGATAGCCAAATAGGGTTGAATCCAACTCAATTAGGGTTTGAAATCGGTTAACCATCAACATTGATAATCATGAGTCTAATTGAAGTTGAACCCATCAATTGCCACTCAATTGGGCCCCAACTTGGTCCAAACGGTCTTGAGACTGGTTAGACACCCTCCAAATGGTCTTGAGACCGTTTGCCCAAAATCTCATCAAAATCTAAGTCAAATTGATAAGGGTTGAACCCTAATTAGGTCTAAAATCAGCACTTTTAATCAATTCATCAACCTATTGTGATTGGGCCCTCAATTCATCAAATTTCCTTAACCCTAGACCTCCAAACGGTCTTGGGTGGTCACCAAACGGTCTTGAGACCGTTTGAGTGAACCCCCAAATGGTCTTGAGACCGTTTGGGCCACTCAACCCAAAGTTCAACAAAATCTACCCTTGAAATCATCAATTGAACCCGATTAGGGTTTAGAGGGTTGAAGTGCCTTCAACTTGTGATTGGTTTGCAATTAGATCATGATTCTTTGTAATTGATTAATTCAATCATGTTTATAACAGACCTATAAACGCTCTTCACTTAGTCAACCCTACCAAATGGTCTTGGAGACCGTTTGAATCTAAATGGTCTTGCAAGACCGCATGAGATCAAACGGTCTTGAGATCGTTTGATTTCAAACGGTTTGCAAACCGTTTAGACTAAATGGTCCAAGGTCATTTGATAACGTTACCTAGGAATTCACAACCATCATCTTCAACCTTGGAACAGGTCGGTTAATTCGTGGATTTGCTTGCAAGAAAGCAAGGAAAGATGGGAAAGAAGAAGAACTAACTAGTACTTGCAAGAATAACGATATGCATAATAAAGCAAGAGGTTTGGAGTTATAAAACCCGTCTTATGGTTGTTCCTAGAGCTCCAAGCTTCCAAGATTCAAGCCTTTAATGGTGTCTTGAGCTCCACAGGTCGGCTAAAGGTGTTTCTCCAAGGAAAGGTTGGGGAAAGTCGGCTAGAACAAGAAAGCTAAGTAAGAAAACCATGAAACCAACCTTGTAATTCACTTTCCTCCATGAATCCGAGCTAGGAGATGGTCTCTTCTTACCTTAGAACAGGTTGGTCATCTCCCTGAGCTCCATAGCTTTGCCTCTAGTCGGTTGAGCAAGATGATAAGTGAAGAAGTGAAGGGAATACGTTTACTTGGTTTGCAAAGAAGGAAGCTTATATAGCTTGGGTTAGTTTTCAACATAAGGACCTCTAGTTTATGGATTTCTCATCTAGGTCCATCCTTAACTTCTTTGCACGTCCCTCCTCCTTATATCTAAGGCAAAACTACTTTTAAGACCAAGAACTAAAGGCAAAGAAGGTCAACCTATCACTAAGGTGCACATATATAAGGGTCTCCTTACAACTTGGTGATTTAATCATAAAGGTGTTCCTTATTATATGATTATTCAAATGAAACGCCCTATTCATCATTTTTACTCTAAATGATGTCAAGAGTCATAAACGATACTCTAGAGGGTGTATTTTACAAGTTGCACCGCATATTTTGGGTAAATTGCATTTTACACCAAAACTAGGGTTTTAAGCACAAGGATTGCTCCACAAGCTGCATCTTGATGCCCAAGCTTGGAAAATCCATCATACTTTATCATATTCATTCTTATGATGTCTCAACACTAAAGGAACATATTAACATGTGCAATTTGCAAGTTAACCCCTCTAATTGGGTAGATTTCACATAGGTCCCTGTGTTGCAAAACAATACTACAACATTGTTTAAAAGGGACAAAAATGGAAACATATGTTCCTCAGGAGCTTTAATTACATACTAAAAGATAATCACAAATATATAATTTCATAATTAGGAAAAACACCTAGGGTTAGCTCATAACCCAGGTCAGGGATGTTACACTTAGGAGTGATAAGTGAAACACCAAGTAATGGTATGGCTAATACCTTGATAGGTGAAACACCTAGAATGGTTGATAATGGAGAACCTTATATCAACAATGTCTCAACCTTAGATGAGTCCATATCATTTGATGATGGTTGGACAATTCAAATGTATGACTTATGATCAATACACTACAGAATGAATGTGATGGGCTAGTGCATAAAGTATTAGGATGGGAAATACCCTAATACAAGATAAGTTGGTGAACTTAAGCAAGTTAAAAGTGATGAGGGAAGTGATACATCAAGACATGATAGATATCACATCCAGCATTTCAAGGTTGATGTACCTTGATGCACCTTAAATCCAATATACTTGGATGAGTAACACAAGAAGTGTGTTATGTAAATTGTTACATTGAGATGTAATAAGTTTAATGCACCTTGATAAGTGTGGGCTAACATACCTTGAGAAAGGGTTAAGCCAAGTTAATAAAGTATGATGTAATCATACCCTGGTAAGAATGAGAGATGAACTCATACCTTGTGTTGATGATTCATTTAATGATAAATGATGAGAATAAATAAGTATAATTGAATACTTATGATATCAATGTATGCTCCTAGATGTGCGGAGAAATGAATTAGGGTTTGAATTAATAATATGAACTTGAAATTGTATCTGGCAATAAAGGGAAACCCTAGTTGCCTAGTGAGAAGTGACAAGATGTTTAATGGCCTTGTGAGACATGTGGATAGTTGTTGCCTTGTGAGAGGTGACAAGATGTTTAATGGCCTTGTGAGCCATGTGAATAGTTGTTTCCTAGTGAGAGGTGACAAGATGTTTAATGGCCTTGTGAGCCATGTGAATAGTTGTTTCCTAGTGAGAGGTGGCAAGATGTTTAATGGGCCTTGTGAGTCATGCGATTAGTTGTTGCCTAATGAGAGGTGACAAGATATTGATCTAGAGAATGATGTAAGAATTTGTAATGTTTAAAATAAACCAGGCAAATGGGAACCCTGTAACATAATAATAATAAATGGTTACAAAGATAATAATGAAATCTTGGTCATACATGCATTATAGTCATAGCCAAAATAAGGGCTATGGTACTTTGAATATTTTAAAATGAGACATGAGGAATACTTGTATTATATAAAGAATGTGGACGAGTATGATGGCTTGACCAAGGTAATGCCTAGTAATAGTGAAATGTAATCAGGAGTAGTTAGAGTCCACTACCTAGCTGTGTAATCAGGATTGGTTAAAGTCCAATACCTGGCAGAGGCATGAAGCCTATAATAATTGCACATGATTGGTAATAATCCAATGCCTGGAATAATGTCACAGGATTGACATAGTTCAATACCTGGAATAATTGCACAGGATTTGTAATAACCCAATACCTAGAATAATTATACAGGATTGGTAGTAACCCAATACCTGGAATAATTGCATAGGATTGGTAATAATCCAATGCCTGGAATAATGTCACAGGATTGGTCATAACCCAATACCTAGAATAATTGCACAGGATTGGTAATAACCCAATGCCTAGAATAATGTCACAGGATTGACATAGTTCAATACCTGGAATAATTGCACAGGATTAGTAATAACCCAATACCTAGAATAATTGCACAGGATTGTTAATAACCCAATACCTGGAATAATTGCACAAGATTGTTAATAATCCAATGCCTGGAATAATGTCACGGGATTGGTCATAACACAATACCTAGAATAATTGCATAGGATTGATAATAATCCAATGCCTGGAATAATGTCACAGGATTGGTCATAACCCAATACCTGGAATAATTGCACAGGATCGGTAATAATCGAATGCCTAGAATAATCACTACTACAGAAATAGCGTTCAGTGTCGCTTTTCTGGGCGTCGGTTATTTAGGAAAACCGACGCCTATCATATTAGGCGTCGATTATTTAGGCAAACCGATGTCTATATTCGAAGACCAGCCAGACACGGGTACCACTTTGTATTCAACGTCGGCTGAGTATAACCAACCGATGCCTAAAATCGCCCGCGAAATCCAATTTTCAAGCGAAAAAAATTTGGGTCACATACAGCGTCGGTGTTTTCACTATTCACCGATGCCTATTTAAAATGAAATTTTGCGCGAAAAGTTCCACTTTCGGTGTCGGTTATCCTTGGATAACTGACGCTAATAATGGTTCTCGCCAATTAATTTAGGGTAAAGATTGTCTAATTGGACGTCGGTTTTTTATTAGAAACCGACGCTAAAGATAATAGGCGTCGGTTTTCGTAGATAATCGACGCCATTGACCAACTTAATAGACCCGATCACCCGGCTCTTCCCCCTATCTTCCTATTTCATCGCGAATTCTGCTACTGTGCTCCACGCCCCCCGTCGCTGCTGTACTCCATGCCCCTCGCTGTTGCTGCTGCTGTGCTCGCCCGCCGCCGCCGCATCCTCTACTGCTACCGCCGCCGCATCCTCTGTTGTTGTTGTGCTCCACGCCCCCGATCGTTTATTGTTGCTGCTGCCACTGCAGCTCTAGCTACTGCTGCCGGCGGTCCTCTGTGTGCTCCACGTCGCGTCCTCTACCGGTCTGCCACTACTACCGCCGCTCTTCTCCACACTAGCTCCAGGTAGCGCTACCTCTTTGCTTCATTCTCCCTAGCTATTTACCAACATGCAGCAAGCACGGCCATGGCTGTGTTGGCCAACCACGGCTGTGCTGGACAACACGGCCGTGGTAACGGCCATGGCTATGTTGGCCTACCACGGCCGTGCTGGACAGCACGGCCGTGGTAAGGCAACACAGCCATGGCTGTGGTAGGCCAACACAGCCACGGCCGTGCTTTCTGTTGGTAAGGATATGAACAAATTTTTATGTAATGCTTTATGTAAATCTTAGGATATGAACAAATTTTTTTCTTGCATATATTTGTGCTTCTAATCCTAATGTTTGACTTAATTCAGTAAATTTTGATGCATGTTGAAATAAGATTTAAACTTGTCAATTCTAGCATCCTAATTTGATTTGATTAAACCTAACATTGATGAAACCCTAACATCAATTGTGATGAAACCCTAACATTAATTGTGATGAAACCCTAATATGTACATATCTATTATTGTGTTTGTTGGCCTAGAAACCCGTCCAAGATTTACACATTAGGAGTAAATCTTGGATAGTCCCCGGTTTGGGACTGTTCTTGAACACCTAATCTCACTTAGGATTTAAGTGTATAATGTGTATTGGGTTTTCGAGAAAATTTCTGTAGCATTTCCCCGTTTGTTCTCTAAGTACATATGTACTTAGAGAACAGTGGGGAAATGATGCCGAAATTTTCTTGAAAACCCAATACACATTATACACTTACTAGTGAGATTAGGTGTTCAAGGATGGGATAGGTGGTACATATTTATTATATATAAGAATGACATCACATGTGTTTGTTGGCCTAGAAACCCGTCCAAGATTTACTCATTAGGAGTAAATCTTGGATATTCCCCGATTTGGGACTGTTCTTGAACACCTAATCACTAAATTATATATTGTTTGTATGGAGTCCAGCTTCATTGTAGTTAATAGGAGTAAATCTTGGATAGAATGTAAGTGTATACCCTAATCTTGTCCTAATATATCATTGTTTTCTCTTTGATCATAGAATGGATAGATCATGGATGTCCATTCACAATCGCTGCACCCCAGAGTTTATATCTGGTCTTGATCAATTTATTAGATTTTCCGAGGAACATAGGAAAAAACCTACATATAGGTTCTATTGTCCATGTAGGCATTGCAGTAACAATTTGAAAGTCAACACTGGTGAGGAAATCAAAATTCATGTCATGTGCAACGGGATTGTACAAGGCTATAAAGAATGGCACTGGCATAGAGAGATTTCAAACTCAAAACCAATAGATGTCGATAGCAGTGCTTGGGTGGAAGAAGAAATTGCCTCTGATGACGTAGATGTGAACGAACCAGTTCCAGTAGACATCGTTCATGCGATGTTGGATAGTTGTAGGGTAGAGCACACCGATCCACCTCCTATCTTTAGAAACATTGTGCATGATGCTGAGACACCGTTATACATAGGTTGTGCTAAGTTTACGAAGCTTAGCGCTGTGTTGAGATTGTATAAGTTGAAAGCTAACAATAGATGGAGCGACAAAAGCTTCACTGAATTGTTGACTTTGTTGAAAGAAATGCTTCCTGGAGGAAACGAGCTGCCAATCTCAACATACCGGGTAAAGACAATGTTGTGCCCAATGGGAATGGAGGCCAAGAAGATACACGCATGCCCGAATGATTGTGTATTATTTCAAAAGGACTATGTAGATTTGAAAGATTGTCCGAAATGTGGTGCATCACGATATAAATTGACGACTTCGGGGGAGTCCAAAATTGGTTTTCCTGCCAAGGTGTTGTGGTATCTATCTATAATATCACAGTTTCAACGCTTGTTTGAAAATCCGAAAGATGCGAAGAATTTGAGGTGGCATGCAGATGTTAAGAAAAACAATGATGGGATCCTACGACATGCGTCTGATTCCCCACAGTGGAAGAAGATTGATCTATTGTACCCCAAATTTGGTGAAGAAGATAGGAATCTAAGACTTGGGCTTTATACAGATGGGATGAATCCGTATGGGACATTGAGCAGCCAACATAGCACTTGGCCAGTCATGCTTGTTATATACAATCTTCCTCCCTGGCTGTGTATGAAAAATAAATATGTTATGATGTCATTGTTGATATCGGGCCCTAAACAACCCGGAAATGATATAGATGTTTATCTTGAACCTCTGATTGATGACTTAAAGAAACTTTGGGCTGAAGGTGTGATGACCTATGATGCTTCAGGAAGAGAGACATTTCGTTTGCACGCTATGCTGTTTTGCACTATTAATGACTTTCCAGCATATGGGAATTTGTCTGGATATAGTGTCAAAGGAGCTAAAGTGTGTCCTATATGTGAAGAAAACACTGATTCAATAAGACTAAAACATGGCGGCAAGACTGTATATCTTGGTCATCGAAGGTTTCTTTCAAAATTCCATCCGTATTGTAGGAAGCGCAAAGCATTCAATGGATGGAATGATGAACGGAGTGTACCTAAACCTATACCAGGGGATGTTGTTTATGAAATAGTAAAAGACATTGTCAATGAATTTGGTAAGAAATCACAATGTAGTATGGCCACACAGAGTGACAATTCTTCATTCAAGAAGAAGTCAATATTTTGGGATCTTCCTTATTGGAGTTCCTTGACAGTTAGGCATTGTATCGATGTAATGCACGTTGAGAAAAATGTATGTGATAGCATCATTGGTACTCTATTAAATATACCAGGTAAGACTAAAGATGGGATAAAATCCAGACTGGACCTACGTGAAATGGGAATAAGGTCAGAATTAATAGAATTACGTGAAATGGGTAATAAAAGAACATACTTACCTCCCGCTTGTTACACGTTGTCTAGAAAGGAGAAGAAAGCTTTTTGTGAATGCTTGGTAAATGTTAAGGTTCCACATGGTTACTCATCCAACATCCGTAGATTGGTATCAATGAAAGATCTGAAGTTGATAGGTCTTAAATCTCATGATTGTCACACTCTAATGCAACAAATATTGCCCGTGGCAATTCGATCTATATTTCCAAAGCATGTAAGGTTTGCAATCACCAGACTTTGTTTCTTTTTCAACAGTCTATGCAGCAAAGTTATTGACCCTGATACTCTCGATAATTTGCAAAGAGAAGTGGTTGTTACCCTATGTCAGCTTGAGATGTATTTCCCTCCTTCGTTCTTTGATATCATGGTACATCTTGTTGTCCACTTGACTAGGGAAGTTAAAATGTTGGGACTGGTTTTCTTGCATTGGATGTATCCCTTTGAACGATACATGAGCATTTTTAAAGGTGATGTTCGAAACCGTTATCGGCCTGAAGGGAGTATTATTGAAGGTTATGTGGCGAGAGAGGTTATGGATTTTTGCAATGAATTTCTGAGTGGTAATAACACTCCTGTTAATGACAAGAATATTGAGGAGGGTAAAGGAATTTTGGGATCACGGGTGAAAGTAATCAACCATGAGCAGTTGGAACAAGCTCACTTGTATATTTTACACAACATGGACGAAGTGAGTGTTTATATCGAGGAACATACCAATTTCATCAAGAGACAACATCCTCGAGCAAGTTCAATGTGGCTTGGTAGAGAGCATAATAAGACTTTTACTAAGTGGTTTGAAGATAAAGTCTTACATCAACTATCTCAAACACCAAATGATATTACAGAAACTATCAAATGCCTCGCCTTTAAACCAAAACCGAATGTTATGTCTTATGAGGGGTTTGACATTAATGGGTTCACATATTATACAAAGTGCCAAGATGATAAGAGTGTCGTCCAAAATAGTGGGGTCACTCTTCAAGCATCGACTATATATTTTGCAAGTGCAAAGGATAAGAGTCCACGTGAAGCTAAAATGTCATATTATGGTTTCATTGAAGACATATGGGACTTTGACTACATAGATTTCAGAATTCCGCTCTTTAAATGTAATTGGGTTGATAACACCAAAGGAGTTATAGTGGATGAATTGGGTTTCACTTTGGTGAACTTTGAAAAGATTGGCGAGAAGGGTGAACCATTCATATTGGCATCACAGGTGAAACAAATATTCTATATCGATGATCCTGCAAATGATAAATGGTCGGTTGTTCTTCATGGTAAAAGACAGTTCATTGAAGATCCTATAGATGAAGAAGAGTACTATGATAAGTATGATGACTCCAGTCCATTCTCAGTTGGGTTGCCAACTCCACAAAATATTGAAGCTAATGATGACTTATATGTGTACGGAGATCACAATGAAGGATTGTTAATTGATAAAAGATCACAATTTTAGAGACATGTATGTTTATATTTTTTAACAAATGCTAGTTAATACAAATGCTAAATTTTTGCCTTTTCTGGTTAATACAAATGCTAAATGTTTGCCTTTTTCTAGTTAATACAAATGCTAAATGTTTGCCTTTTTAATGACATTTTTAGATGGCTGACCATGATGAGCATGATGTCCATGATGAGCATGATGTCCATGATGAGCATGGCGAGGATACCAATGTAAGTTCTAAAAACATATCCTGTATTTCTATAAAATTCATTATCTTCTAGTTATGTCATATATCCCATATTTCTATATTGTGCTAATTCAGTGGGTTTATTTTTGTCAAATTTTAGGTTGATGATGCACATGTACCCACTGAAGCACTGGAGCAACTTGATGCGCAGCACAAAACACTTAACAAGAAAAGGGGCATCACTCTATTGAAGAAGTTAATAGCACTGAGTGGTAGTGGATCCAAATTGGTTGTGGAGTTTGATAATGGAGGAAATGCAATTGGAGTGAACCGCAATAATTTTGTAAACTATCTTGGGTGTGTCATTCGAAGCCATTGTGGTGTTAAGTATGATAATTGGCATAAAGTTCCTTAGGGGAAGAAAGACTTGATATGGAAGGATTTATGCGTGAGTTATTATTATTTGCAATTCGATTTTGTAGATTACAAATTATATTATTTGCAATTCTATTTTTGGATACTAGTTAATAAGAATTCTATTTTACAGAATCTGTTTGTATTGGATGAGAAGTTGCATCGTAAAAGCGTGATGCAACGCGCTGGAAAGATGCTTAGGAACTATAGGACATATCTAAACAGAGAATACATAAAATATGGTGATAAGAATAAGAAGTCAGCCCTTGAGCAGTGGAACTTCTTGGACAAAGAAGATTGGGATAATTTTGTTGCTTCAAGAAAATCTGAAGAATTCAAGGTATTAGGCGTCACTCCCAATTCAATTAATATATGTTGTATTCACCTATTCAAGATTAACATTTAGTGCTAGTAACCAAATCATTAATGTGCATACTAACTAGGCCCTCAGTGATGCGCAAAAAGCAAGGTGTGCACTGAATGTGCATGACCACACTATGGGTCCAAAGGGCTATGCAAGTGTTCGCCAAAGACTACAGGCGGAGTCTGCGGCTACTCAGGAGTCTACCACACCCATGCCTCGCCATGATATCTGGATAGCTGGGAGGCAAAACAAGAAGGGTGAAATAAAGAAGCCCATAACTGCTGAGGCGGCTGCGAAAATGGTAAAATACAACTCTTAGAGCAATCGTTTGAATATTGATTATTTGTGGTGTTAACTTACCAATTTCTGTTGATGGTGATTAGCGGGAGCTGCACGAGCAGAGGAAACAAGGCACGTTCATCCCTCAGGGCACAAGGGATGAATTGATAGTTACTCTGGGTAACCCAGAGCATCCTGGACGTGTTAGGGGTGCAGACGCTAGTGTGGGCATCAAAGCATTCTTTGGGCCATCCCAACGCAAACCCAGAGCGGGACTTTCACAAGAAGAGGTAACCTATTCTTTTTTTAGAATGTTACTGCAAAAGGGAATTCAATAATAAGAAGCTAATGTTTCTTTTATCCATGTATAGGAGAATAAGAGAGTCGAGGATATAGTTGCTAAGAAGGTCAATGATATAGTTGCTGAGAAGGTCAAGGAAGAAATAGTGCGGTGGCAAGCATCTCAGGCTTCCAATCATCCTATGGCGACCCACTCTTCTCCTGATGCACAAACTGCGAGTAATCCTGGAGACCCATCGCCTAGCACGTCTACTGTAAGTATTGTTTATGACATTGTAGCTAGTCTTTTCAAGATGATATGTTCGAAAGATGATATGTATATATGTATAACATTCTTTAAGTAAATTTGTAGGCATTGAAGCCATGCCGCTTAAGAATGCAAGACTATGTTGTTGCAGAGGCGCAGGCTTACCAGTCCCTTCCTGGGGAAACGTTTCATGGGACTCCAATGTCGCAGGGCTACGTTCGTGTGAGCCCGATATGTGTATTACCCGATTGGAGGGAAGCTGCATTGCCATATGCCCACCCAGATATTGATACACTTGGTGAGGCAGAAGGCGGGGTGATATTGTGGCCCAAAGTAGATGTCGTCTACACTACTGAAATTATAAGACAATGTTACATTACTTTAGATTGTTAATGTGTATATATGAGGTCAACTGATCTGAAATTATATATACAGGTTAAAAAGAAGACACCCGGAGCACCTAGGCCTCCACCTCCACTTCCTGTATTACCAAGTTGGGTTCCAACTAACCTAAAATACCTGTTAGGTCCTGCTTGTAGGGGAATGGCATGTTGGCTACAGGCACATAATATACATTGCCCTATAATTGTTTCTTTAAAAGCAGATTATGCAAGTCAATCATACGATAGCTCTTTATTTATACAAGATATTATTGAGTTGTTTATGTATGATTGGCTGAATACATCAATGATAGAGACATGGATAAGGTGAGATCTTGTTTATACATCCATATACCTTGTGTAAGATCCGGTGATCTGGTTTCTTATATATTAATGCATACAAAATACATGTTTTGCAGCTACTTAGTCAAAGATCAATGCAAACAATTTGCATTTGATCATGTGGGATTTTTGATTCCATCATTGATTAGTATGGTAGCTAAAGACCCGGATAGTGTTCAACAATATTGTATAGATGCTTTTACAGTTTTCGGTCAGCAAAAGAAGACGATAATAATAGCTCCATTCAATGTCAAGTAAGTTTACTTTATTTAAAATTTGGACTTAAGAAAATTCCATTTTTATTGTGCATTTTGAGTAATTAATTTTTAACTTTTTAACCTCTAGCGGTAGACATTGGGAGTTACTAGTTATTGTCCCCAGGTCATTCACTGTTTATTATCTAGATCCTGCGGGAAGTACATTGAACACTAAAATTGGACACATATTGAGAATGCCATTATTCTGGTGAGAAATATTTCATTTTTATATCCGTTAACATTTGTTATTACATTACTATTTAATTATGCAATTTACTGTGTTACATTAACATGTAGGGGTTTAGATGCATTCAAAAATGCTGGAGGAAATGTCCCAAGGAGAAAGAACCAGCCAATAATTTGGGAGAACGTAAAAGTAAGTTCCCGACTCCAATGTATATATTATTTATGTGAACTGTGTTTAGTTGTATTTTTTAATATTTTGTATGTTTCAATTTATAGTGCGCTACACAAGACAACAACTGGGCATGTGCATACTATGTGATGTGATTTATGCAGATGATTATCCGACATGCTGCATTGGATATTAATACCATACATGAGGTATTATATATAGTCTCATTAGTTAGTATGAAATATATCAATCTTATTTTTATATTATTACTTATATATATACATCATTCTCTTTGTAGGTGTTTACAACTGACCACACTATAGGTAAACGCTTAAAAAATGTACATGCTCCATATACGATGGAAGCATTAAATGAAATAAGAGAAGAATGGGCAAAAGCCATACAAGCAGTGGCGATTGTAAGATATAATTGGGATGCTGATAGCGATGCTGAATGATATTTTGTAAATGAATATTTCTGAATGTTTATACATGTTTGAATGTTTCTACATGTATTTGAATGTTTCTACATGTGTGAATGTGAGAATTGAATTGATGTCTGAATGTATCTACTTGTGTGAAAAAATATTTGTTGATTTTGCAGGTTTGTGGCCTATTTGTAGGCTGATATCAATGGATGTCGTAAACCTTCAGTTCAGAAAACTGAACTGTAGGTTCTCATCCTGCTGACCAGCCACAGCAGGCCTGCAAACTAATAAGAAAAAAAATTAAAGTATAGGCATTGGTTATTTATAGAACACCGTCATCAAAGGCCTACAACGTCGGTTATTGGATAAAAACTGACGCCTAATATGGCAAACAACCCGACCGTGCAGGATAGCACGGCCGTGGTGGAAAAGACGTCGCTTATTAGTATAAAACCAATGCCTATAGTACTAAACATGGTCGTGCAGTGAAGCACGGCCGTGTCGTTTGGGTGTATGGCGTCGGTTGTTAAGTTGTTAACCGACACAGAAAGTGTCCTAGGTGGTAATCTTTTTTGTGGCGCGAACCTTATAGACATCGGCCAACTATATATAACCAACGCCTATATGTCAGATAGGCGTCGGTTAGAAAATCGACGCCAAAGAGTTCGACCTTTAGCGGCGCCCACATAGGCGTCGCTTGAAAACCGTCGCCAAAGGGGGTTAAACAACGGACGCCAAAGGTTGTTTCTATAGTAGTGAATGTCACAGGATTGTCATAGTTCAATACCTGGAATATTTGCACAGGATTGGTAATAACCCAATACCTGGAATAATTGTATAAGATTGGTAATAACCCAATGCCTAGAATAATGTCACAGGATTGACATAGTTCAATACCGAGAATAATTACACAGGATTGGTAATAACCCAATACCTTGAATAATTGTACAGGATTGGTAATATCTCAACACATGGAATAATTGCACAGGATTGGTAATAAGCCAATACCTGGAATAATTGCACAGGATTGGTAATAACCCAATGCCTGGAATAATATATGGCACAGGATTGACATAGTTCAATACCTAGAATAATTGCACAGGATTGGTAATAACCCAATGCCTGGAATAACTGCACAGGATTGGTAATAACCCAATGCCTGGAATAATGTCACAGGATTGGTCATAACCCAATACCTGGAATAATTGCACAGGATTGGTAATAACCCAATGCCTGGAATAATGTCACAGGATTGGCATAGTCCAATGCCTGGATAGAATATGATGATGTATACTCACATGACTGGTACAATGCAATATATGGTTAGCATATTGCCTGAGGCCAACAGATAGAAATGAGAATGATTCATGGATGACATACCATGATAATGAGTATCACAGGATAAGCTTGAGATGTTGATATAGTATGATGGGTAAATGATATACATGTTCTTCATATTCCTTATAAAGAGAATAGATGATTTACTGCTCTATCATAGATAGTTGCAATGCTTTAAAATATGAGAATGTTCTAAACTGCTTATCCTGTGCTCAGTTTAATACTATTTAACTGTGATAATAATATTGTTGGCGGAGATATATATCTCTTGCTGGGACAATTGTCTCACCCTGTGGGATCCACATTTTTTAGGTGGACGTGCACGAGGGGGATTGAGATCGTACTGCATAGAAAGAACAACAGCAGTAGGGACAGCAGTGACATCTCAGGTTGAGGGTACTGTCTGTCATATCTTGTAGATAGAAGTCCTATGTGTCATCTCTGTACTCTCAGGTCCTTGGAGTTAGTATTTAGCGGTTTTATGATCGATCTGAGATTTTGGCTTTAATGTCTCGAGGTTTTATGTTGCTCTAGTTTGTGTTTTGATAGATAAACTGTGATATGTTGTCCTCACAATGAGATGAAACAATGTTGTACAAAGTAAATCATGATATGTACAAGTTTTGGATCTTTCAGTAAAAGTTTTCTGGAAAAGGATCTCCTTGCAAAATGGTTTTAAATTTTAGTGATCTTTGTTAATCTGTTGTTTATGTTTATTCCACTTAATTAGTAACGATTTGTTTGTCGGTTTGTTCGACTGTCGTTACAAGTTTTGGTATCCGAGCTTAAGGTTCGCTGAGTCTACAGAGACATAGGACTAAGGTGTTGAGTCTGTGTTAGTGTCCTCCAGTATACCCTATAGTAACTTATGCTTATGCAGAGGAAAGGGTAAAGTTTATAAATGACTGGGGAACACGAGGAACACATTGCTAAGGGCAATGTTGTTGCACCAAGAAAGGGTGTAAGGGATCAGGCAAGAAAAGAATGAGTGTCTGAGAATTCCTATCTTGACCTAATCAGGATAGAGAATCATGTTTTTATGCTCTTGTGAGGCAAGTTAGGACAACAGTGATGCATATAATAGACTGGATACTAGCATTACAACTGAGGTTACCAGTCCTCAATATAGAAACTTTGGGTTTTGAAATGGTTCCTAAATGACATAGTCATGTTGGAACAGTGGAAAATGTGGGAAGAATTAACATATGGAAAGAAAATAGACTCTGCCATAAGTATAGATAGATAGTACAAATGTGATGGCAATGCCCAAGGAGGGGCAATAAGCTGAGAATTAAGGATATGTCTCTATAACTCTAGAGACATTTGCCTAGTTGTCTAAAAAGACAAAGTTTTGGTGCTATTAGTGCAATAAATGCCTAGTGCACCAGGGCAGTAGTCGTTAAGTAAAGGCAAAAGAAACAACATGAAACAACTAGACTCTATGTTTGAGTCAAACTGAAGTGGTGAATGACTGTGAGGGGTGACATCCGATATGTATTCTCTTGATTTTATCTAATAATCATAAGAAGGTAGTTGTTGTTGAGCTTCTTGTAATTAGTCCTATGAGGACATGAGGAAGAGATAAGAAGGATAAGAACCTATATTCAGATTAATATTCTCTTATATGTTTCGAAATTTCTCTCTTCATGTAGAAATGGAAGAGACGTAAAAGAAACACCTAGAGAAAATCTGAGATATAAAGTAGTAAAAATTTAAAGAGATTAAACATAATATAAAACAAATGCATACTACCTAATTTCAGTTCTTGAATACCCTGTCCAGGTATTCATCTATTGAAGATAAGGTAAGTATGACAGTCTTAGATTGCTATTTTTCTGATTACTCTGATCAAGTAGTCATTTTGAGACAATCTAAAGAGCATAATGAAGTTAGAGATGTGGCATGGATATTTCTACCACATCCTAATTGATATATGGAGAAATCTAAGTTAATCATAGATCAACTAATAAACAAAAGAAGATGTTTAGTATAATGTATACCCTGGTCCTCAGACCTAGAGATAACAGTTACTGATGAGAGGTAACAATGTCCAGTGATGGACTGAGGGTTTGAATACCCATATCTAGTAATCATGATGATGATGTGATGTGTTTATGGAACATATAATGGGTACCAAGGTAAAGAGTCCTAGTATCCAAGAACTTTCAATGATATGAGAAAATGGGAACATGACTCCTGATAAGAAGTAATGTTTGGTTACCTAGAGGGGCAAACTCTGAAATTTGTCCAGTTACATACTGTAGTATGAATACCATTTGTTAGGGGTTTATGCCCTGCATAAACATGACAACATCAAAGATGTTATGTGGAGACTTGATGATATGATGAATGAATGATATTTGTCTCCCTTTACCTGGGATTTCGGGGATGAAATCCTTGTTAGGGGTTTATAACTTGTAATGACTCTGACCTGGGTTATGAGGTAACCCTATTTGTTTTGGCTAATAAAGTTGCTTAGAACTTTAATATAATCCTCTAAGGTGTTTTTTTATCATGTGACACACTTATGTTTCAAGTTTGGTCCCGCTTCAATGTTGTTTGAGCAATGTTCCTTGGTTTTGGACCAAAGTGCTTTACCCAAGTTGAGGGGTTATATTGCAAAATGTCACATGTTGAACGTGCCTTATATGTTTTTGCATCATAAGATAGAGAATGATGCAAGGTGGTGGCCTGTGGAAAGCTTAAATTCTAAGTTTGAACTTGTTTGAACAATGTTGGTACCTTGTGCACCAATTTTGGTACAAATTGTAATTTACCCAAAATGTGGGGTTGATATACAAATTACCACATATAGAGTTTCCTTACTCCCTAGTAGTATCATTTAGAGGAGATATAATGAATGATACACCGTGTTTTATTCCATTATGAATGATGGTAATCTTGGTGATGAAATGACCAAGAAAAGGGTTGAATATGAAAGCTTAACTTGAGTTGTATCAAGTTGAAAAGCTTATATATGAGTGCCTATCGGCCAAGGAACCCAAGGATGTGTCCCATATCGTTTTTTGGACTCTTGGAAAAGTCCATATTGTGCAAAGCACCTCAAGGCGGTGAGGTGTGTCGGGTTACAACTTCCTTAGCAAAGTTGTGATGAGTTGTGAATAAAGTGGTGATTTTGTTGATATATCTTATTCAAAGAGATAAGTAATGGACGAATCATTATCCCTAGATCACTCTCAACTATTTTTCATGTCAAGATAAATTATTATGCATGCATTTACACGTGTCACCCATGCATGAAACGTGGCACCTACTAGTTCAAAATGTTGACACCTCATTTTCACCTTCCTTCATGAGCAACAAGTATATATACCCCTAGTTTCACCCCTTAGTGGAATTTTTCGACCCTTAACACCCTCTTACCTTATGGTATCGTGCATAGACTCCTTGTATAGTGTAGGAGTTCTGTGGTATCGTGCATGGGCCCTTGGGTATCTCCCATGGCAAGATCATATCGCCCAAGTAGGTGATATTGGCCATATAGAGTGATATCGGCCATAGAGTGAAGAGTTGAGTGCCATATCGTGCAAGTGAGTGCCATATCGTGCAAGAGGGGTGGAATATCGTGCAAGGATACTAGTGTATCGTGCAAAGGTATTAAGAAGAAAGAAGGAGCTCAAATTTTAACTCTAAGGTGAGCCATAGTTGTCTTCAAGCTTGAATTGAAGCATGGAACTAGGGTTATGATCTACCTTTCTTTTCTTCTTCACCAATTGCTTATCCATGGTGATTCCTTGTATATGAAGGAGTTATGAACGAGCCTTGTACTTTTCATAAGTCATCCTCAACCTTAGGAACATGGAGCTTTGAAGTGGTTCTTAAGGCGGGTTATATAACTTGAACTCAACCATGTTATTATTCATCACCTAAATCGTTGTATTTAATTATCTATGTTTAATTCCAAAATTTCCTGAAATCGTTGATGAAATTATGAGCTCTAGTAGTTTCTTAGACCTGTTTACATTAACTATAATAGTTAGAACAAATTTCTAGAGCTTTAAGATGATGATATCACCTTATAAAAGTGATATCGGGTGCATGCACACAAGCAAGCACCCCTAACCCGATATGATGATGAACCTATTTCACTAAAATGATATGAATAGGTTTGTAAACCTTATTGAAGGATATGGGGGTGTAGTATAAACCTATTTCACGATAGGGAGTCAAGTATAGACTCCATGCACGATACAAGGTCAATTGTATACTTGTAAGTTGACCAGAAACCCTAATTTGGGCAACCCGTTATGAGTAAAGAATAGCAAATTCTATTGCACGATATGGTAGCCCGATACACAACCCTAGTTGATACATGGTGATGTCTTAATACCTCATGAACGACAAGGGTAAAACACATAAACCCCTGTAGCCCGATATGAATGGTGTGTATATACTTCTAGCCCGATATGGTGGTGCCTATACACCTACAACCCGATATGGTGAACATATGCACACCTCTAACCCGAGACACCTTGTAAAGGTGAGGGCAAGATACTCTTAGGAGTGATGAGTGAAACACCAAGTAATGGTATGGCTAATACCTTGATAGGTGAAACACCTAGAATGGTTTATAATGGAGAACCTTATATCAACAATGTCTCAACCTGAGATGAGTCCATATCATTTGATGATGGTTGGACAATTCAAATGTATGACTTATGATCAATACACTACAGAATGAATGTGATGGGATAGTGCATAAAGTATTAGGATGGGAAATACCCTAATACAAGATAAGTTGATGAACTTAAGCAAGTTAAAAGTCATGAGGGAAGTGATACATCAAGACATGATAGATATCACATCCAGCATTTCAAGGTTGATGTACCTTGATGCACCTTAAATCCAATATACTTGGATGAGTAACACAAGAAGTGTGTTATGTAAATTGTTACATTGAGATGTAATAAGTTTAATGCACTTTTATAAGTGTGGGCTAACATACCTTGAGAAAGGGTTAAGCCAAGTTAATATAGTATGATGTAATCATACCCTGGTAAGGATGAGAGATGAACTAATACCCTGTGTTGATGATTCATTTAATGATAAATGATGAGAATAAATAAGTATAATTGAATACTTATGATATCAATGTATGCTCCTAGATGTGTGGAGAAATGAATTAGGGTTTGAATTAATAATATGAACTTTAAACCCTATCCGGTAATAAAGGGAAACCCTAACCCTAATAGTTGTTGCCTAGTGAGAAGTGACAAGATGTTTAATGGCCTTGTGAGACATGTGAATAGTTGTTGCCTAGTGAGAGGCGACAAGATGTTTAATGGCCTTGTGAGCCATGTGAATAGTTGTTGCCTAGTGAGAGGTGACAAGGTGTTTAATGGCCTTGTGAGCCATGTGAATAGTTGTTTCTTAGTGAGAGGTGGCAAGATGTTTAATGGGCCTTATGAGTCATGTGATTAGTTGTTGCCTAATGAGAGGTGACAAAATATTGATCTAGAGATTGATGTAAGAATTGGTAATGTTTAAAATAAACCATGTAAATGGGAACCCTATAACATAATAATAATAATAATAAATGGTTACAAAGATAATAATGAAATCTTGGTCATACATGCATTATAGTCATAGCCAAAATAAGGGCTATGGTACTTTGAATATGTTAAAATGAGACATGAGGAATACTTGTATTTTATAAAGAATGTGGATGAGTATGATGGCTTGACCAAGGTAATGCTTAGTAATAGTGAAATGTAATCAGGAGTGGTTAGAGTCTACTGTCTGGTTGTGTAATCAGGATTGGTTAAAGTCCAATACCTGGCAGAGGCATGAAGCCTATAATAATTGCACAGGATTGGTAATAAAAATAAATGCCTGGAATAATGTCACAGGACTGACATAGTTCTATACCTGGAATAATTGCATAGGATTGGTAATAACCCAATACTTGGAATAATTGCACAGGATTGGTAATAACCCAATACCTGGAATAATTGCACAGGATTGGTAATAATCCAATGCTTGGAATAATGTCACAGGATTGGTCATAACCCAATACTTGGAATAATTACACAGGATTGGAAATAACCCAATGCCAAGAATAATGTCACAGGATTGGCATAGTTCAATACCTGGAATAATTGCACAGGATTGGTAATAACCTAATACCTAGAATAATTGCACAGGATTCGTTATAACCCAATACCTGGAATAATTGCACAAGATTGGTAATAATCCAATGTCTGGAATAATGTCACAGGATTGGTCATAACCCAATACCTGGAATAATTTCACAGGATTGGTAATAATCCAATGCATGGAATAATGTCACAAGATTGGTCATAACCCAATACCTGGAATAATTGCATAGGATTAGTAATAACCCAATGCCTAGAATAATGTCACAGGATTGACATAATTCAATACCTGGTATAATTGCACAGGATTGGTAATAACCCAATACCTGGAATAATTGCACAGGATTGGTAATAACCCAATGCCTGGAATAATGTCACATGATTGACATAGTTCAATACCTGGAATAATTGCAAAGGATTGGTAATAACCCAATACCTAGAATAATTGCACAGGATTGGTAATAGCCCAATACATGGAATAATTACACATGATTGGTAATAACCCAACGCCTGGAATAATGTCACAGGATTGACATAGTTCAATACCTAGAATAATTGCACAGGATTGGTAATAACCCAATGCCTGGAATAATTGCATAGGATTGGTAATAACCCAATGCCTGGAATAATGTCACAGGATTGGTCATAACCCAATACCTGGAATAATTGCACAAGATTGGTAATAACTCAATGCCTGGAATAATGTCACAGGATTGGCATAGTCCAATGCCTGGAATGGTTGCACAGGAGTGGCATAGTCCAATGCCTGGACAGAATATGATGATGTATACTCACATGACCGATACAATTTAATATCTGGTTAGCATATTGGCTGAGGCCAACAGATAGAAATGAGAATGATTCATGGATGACATACCATGATAATGAGTATCACAGGGTAAGCTTGAGATGTTGATATAGTATGATGGGTAAATGATATACATGTTCTTCCTATTCCTTATAAAGAGAATATATGATTTACTGCTCTATCATAAGTAGTTGTAATGCTTTAAAATATGAGAATGTTCTAAACTGCTTATCCTCTGCTCAGTTTAATACTATTTAACTGTGATAATAATATTGTTGGCGGAGAGTTATATCTCTCGCTGGGACGATTGTCTCACCCCGTGGGATCCACATTTTTTAGGTGGACGTGCACGAGGGGGATTGAGACTGTACTGCAGAGAAAGAACAACAGCAGTAGGGACAGCAGTGACAGCTCAGGTTGAGGGTACTGTCTGTCATATCTTGTAGATAGAAGTCCTATATGCCGTGTCTGTACTCTCAGGTCCTTGGAGTTAGTATTTAGCAGTTTTATGATCGATCTGAGATTTTTGCTTGATAGCCTCGAGGTTTTATGTTGCTCTAGTATGTGTTTTTATAGAGAAACTGTGATATGTTGTCCTCGAAATGAGATGAAATAATGTTGTACAATGTAAATCATGATATGTACGAGTTTTGGATCTTTCAGTAAAAGTTTTCTGGACAAGGATCTCCTTGCAAAATGGTTTAAATTTTAGTGATTTTTGTTAATCTGTTGTTTATGTTTATTCCATTTAATTAGTAACGATTTTTTTGTTGGTTTGTTCGACTGTCGTTACACGCGTGATCTAAAGACATGGTGCATTATCTATATGGTGAATCGTGTCAGGTCTTTACTGATCATAAGAGTCTAAAGTATATTTTCACACAAAGGGATCTCAATCTGAGACAACACAGATGGTTGGAGCTTATAAATGATTATGATGTCACTATTGATTATCATCTTGGAAAGGCCAATGTAGTAGCATATGCTCTGAGTAGAAATTCAACATCGTCTGCAAAAATGTTTTTAATGGAATGTGTAAAAAGAGACATGTTAGTTAAGATGAGAGAGATGAATTTGGATCTGAATGTGTCTGATCAAGGTGGACTGATTGCACAGATGCAAGTTAGACCTACATTTTATGATCAGATCCAGGAGCTTTAGCATAGTGATAGAGAATTGCAACAAATCATGCATGATATGACAAAAGGAAAGAGATCAGAGTTCAAATTTTCAAATGATGGGTTGTTGTATCTACATGATAGATTGTGTGTGCCAGATGACACTGAGCTAAAGAAGCGGATATTTGAGGAAGCTCATTCTTCTATGCATGCAATACATCCAGGTAACACAAATATGTATAGAAACTTGAAGGAGTTGTATTGGTGCTCAGGTATGAAGAGGGAGGTGGCTGAGTATGTGGCTAAGTGTGATGTATGCCAACAAGTCAAGGCTGAACATCATAAGCTAGAAGGTACTCTGCAATCACTTCCTATCCCTGAATGAAAGTGGGAGCATATCACCATAGATTTTGTAATTGGATTACCCAGGACACCATGTGGTTTTGACTCAATTTGGGTAATAGTAGATAGGCTAACAAAGTCTTCTCACTTTCTACCAATTAATACAATATGGGATACATCAAAGTTAGCCAAGGTCTATATAGATGAGGTAGTCAGATTGCATGGAATACTTGTTTCTATAATATATGATAGAGATACTAAATTTACATCTAGGCTTTGGAATTAGTTGCAACGTTCCCTGGGAACAAAGTTGAAATTTAGTACAGCCTTTCATCCTCAGACAGATGGACAGACAGAGAGGACAATCAGACCCTAGAGGATATGTTGAGAGCATGTGTTTTGCAGTTCAGTGGTAGTTGGGATGATCATCTCAGTCTAATTGAGTTCGCCTATAACAACAGTCACCATTCTATCTTAGGCATGGCCCCTTATAAAGCCTTTTATGGAAGAAAATGTAGATCTCCAATTTGTTGGTATGAAGTTGGAGAAAGGCAAATTTTAGGCCCAGAGTTGGTGGAAGAAACCACAGAAAAGATATATATGATCAGACAACAGTTGAAGGCATCTCAGGACAGACAGAAAAGCTATGTAGATAAAAGGCATAGACCACTTCAATTAGAGGTTGGGGATGAGGCTTATTTTAAAGTTTCACCATGGAAAGGTGTGCTAAGGTTTTGAAAGTGAGGCAAACTAACTCCTAGATACATGGGTCCCTATCCAATCATTCAAAGAATTGGATCAGTTGCATATAAATTGGAGTTGCCATTGGACTTAGCCAATTTACATAATGTGTTTCATGTATCGATGTTGAAGAATTGCCATCCTGGTATAGAAATTATTGTAGATCCCAATCCTATACAGTTGAGAGATGATATCTCGTATATTGAAGGACCAGCTCAAATTTGAGACCATAGAATTCGAAATCTTAAAAAGAGAAAGATACCTCTAGTAAAGGTTCTTTGTAGGAATCATGGTGTAGAAGAAGCTACTTGGGAAGTGGTGACATATATGTTTAATAAGTATCCTTTCCTCTTTTAGAAATTTCGAGATGAAATTTTTATTAGAGGGGGAGAATTGTTACAACCCGTTCCTAACTTTGCTGGTAATTCTAGAGATTTAACATAATCTTAATGCTTGTCATGTTTTTATTAGTAATATTCTATGTTTTGATTGATATTAACCTTAGTGACCTTAAATACTTATTTAGGAAACTCAAAATCATGACTTAAGCATTCTATAAAGATCCGAGTTGGGAGTAACATAGCATTGACCCATACATGTGTGCAAGAAGAGAGTTAATGACATTAGAGGAAATAATTAAAAAAGTATTTTTTTATTTCATAATATTATTAAAATAATATTTTTATTGTAGATAATTCAATTACAAATCCAACACAAAAAGAATGAACCAAATCGGAGTTAAAATGAGTGAGTTATGCCCTTTTTAGTAAATATATACAGAACACCGCAATCGCGGTCGACACCGTGACCGACGTTGTGTCGACACTGCGGCCGACGTTGTGTCGACACCACGACTGCGATGCTGCATCGGCCACGACCACGATGCTGCGTCGACTGTGACCCGTGACGCTGCGTTGACCACAACCACGATGCTACGTCGACCGCGACCGCGATCAATGCCGCCAAGAACAGCCAATCGTAAAACGATCATATCTCGAGCAATACTTATCTGTTTTCAACGAAACAAAGTGTCTTAGAACCGTGATTCAATCCCCTATCATCCCATACATCTTTCTCGATGAAAGGGTGACATGGAAGGCGATTCTTAGGGTGATTTTTGGAGAAGAACGTTCTGAACAATAGAAATCAAAAGGGGTTGGTATAAATCTAACTTGGTAAGTAGTTTTAATCATTGATCCTTCTTCCTTTCAATTTCCCCTTGCTCGAGATCCCTAATCCAGCTATTTGAGGTTTGAATTAACCTAAAATCTTAATCTTCTTCCTACAGTAGACCCTCTATAGGGTCGAGAAACACAATAAAAGGGTTGTTTTGAACGAGATCTTGAGGTTTAATGCTTGCAACTGTCTTGTGTGAGAAAAGATCCGAGATTAGTTGGTGAAAGGGCTAAGATCAGTAATCGTGGATGAATTATATGAGTAGATAATCATATTTTAACCTTGATTTAAAGCATATCAATTCTGATAATAGTATCCAGTGTTTGATTCTTGTTGTATGATATTTGTGATGCTTGAATAAACATATGTGGTGAAAATCAGCAGTTGAGATGCTTTATTAATCATATTAATAGTGATGTATTACTATGTTGAAAGTTGTCTTGTGAATTGTCATGATTCGACAGGTGATTAATGTGTAAATTGAGGCACCAGAAAGACCGGTTGTCCTAGTTCATGATTTAAGAGTTGGAGTATGGTTGTGAAATATATGAAAATTATTTAGTGATTTATTATTTAAATGCAAGATACCTAATTGTTAGAAATAGGGTAATCATTAGCTATGATGATGATGATACATGTTGTAACACCCCATCCACAACAAAACATGATTACATGCTAACCAGCGGATTACCAAAAAACGCGGAAAATTAAAACCAATTTACAACAAGCACCACAAGATGAAACATATAATATCTGAGCCAACACTTTTCATTTCATAGCATATTTCCAAGGTGCTACAACATAATTTCCCATCATCTCGTTACATGAAATAACTGTTTGCCATGATTATTTACATCAAGATACATACCAAAAACCATACATCGATCATTGTATAAGAAACATCGAAAAACTCTCCCGAAGACCTGAGTGTACAGGGACGACACATAGGACTCTACTACTAGACACTATCTATCCCACCATGTACGATACCTCTGCATAACATCTGTAGCCATATGAACTTCATCTCGCCAGGCACGTCTGCCTAAAAAGGGTTTTTAACCAGCGGGGTGAGACACACGGTCCCAGCGAGAAACATAACCCTCTACCAAACTTTATTATGATCACAGATAATTGATATAAGCAGATTATAAGGGCAGTATACTGAGCAGGGCTAAACTTACCAAGATATTGATGAGGCCTATAACCAGGTATTCTTTATGGAACATGATTGACAAGATAAGTTTTATAAGAACTCATCACATGATATAAGGTTCATATGATAAACTGCAGATTTTAACTAGATCAACAGTATAAACAAGGCCTCAACCAATGTTTTGTATTTGCCCTAAGCATGATACTATACGTCTTGATTATGAATTATTATGCCCTGAGGAAGTGAGCCATACCGCTCAAATCCAACCTTCGGTTGCAAAACCCAAGTCGGTGCCATACAAGGTCAAAGGAAGAGCCGGACTTCATGACCTCCCACCTCTTGGTCAGTGCACGAGTGCAACACAAGCAGGACCGTAGTCTCATGCTTAAGTGGCCTCAGCCACAGGGTTAGGCTACCCTCTGCCTAGCCCACCTTGGTACAGGTATCAGCACTAGTGAAACTGAGCCACGGGTATGTTCACCGTGCTTTGAGCCATGAACGCATTCATGCTCTTCTTATCACACATTCCGAGCCATGGGACTGTTCACCATGCTTCAACATATCGAGCTACGGGCCTGAAACTGCACTCTGGAGTCTACAACCAAAGTTGCACTCTAAACTCCTCATTTTCGGCTAGGAGAAACCACACATATTCAATAATATGCGCTTCCAGGTTAACTCGCAGGAGAACCTATTTCACCATCACCAGCTACTAACGATGATGGATCTATGGCCAGGGAAAACTACATGAAGGTTCATCTGTAATTTAGTTAACATATTTTAAGTGGATTGCAAGACTCATCCAAGTTGTATAACATGCAAACTATAACAAGAATAAACAACATGAAACTCAATATCATACTTTTACTATCATCAACATCATCCTGGTCCATCATAAGGATCCAACATTACATGTTACCACTTGGCCTCTTTCCAATCATCTAGATCCATCTCAAGGATCATCACATTGCCATGGGATCTCAATCCCTCATCACATAATTCCACTGCCTCTCAAGGCTTACATCATCACCATGGGATAGCAATCCCTGAGTTCATCACATTACACCAGTGCCTCTCAAGGCATCATCAACATCATTAGGGAATATCAATCCCTCATGTCATCACTAGAGGATCACACCTCAACATGCCTTTCTCATCACACTGGTGATATATGTTATCTCATCAACAAGACATATCATTATTATTTAGATATTGCACATATATCAAGTGTTATACAAAGCACGTAATCATATAATCACCATAGCTCTTACTTGGCTAGGAATTCAATACACCTGCATGGTTAGCTTGCATAAGAAAGAGATAACTGGATCACCAAACATAGAACATAGATCCTTTAGAGAACATATTATGATTATCATGCTATCAAGGATTTAGATGCATAGGATTGGAACAACATCCATGTTCATAGTTGTATTTGTAGTTAATTTATATTATTGTTATCAAACTGTGAGCATCCATCATACCCCATATCTCATGAACATGTCTTTGATTATCATGTCATCAAGATTAAGGTATATAGCATTGGAATATTCTTCCATCATTATGAACATATGCAGATTAATGTCATAACTGGTGTATAAATCAATACATACTACTGCTACCACATCATGGGTATCCCATCATAGCCTATATCTTAAAACATATGCACATCATCCCTAAGGATTAACTTTAAGGATCATACACCATGATCCACCATCCAACTTAAGTAGAAGTTCATCTATCATTAACCATAGGTAACCACTATACAAGGGTTCACTGAGTTAATGAAGTGTGATAATTTAGAGTGAACACCATCCGCCACACGAGCTTTTGAGGTTGTCAAAACTAAGTTAACAGAAGCTCCTATCCTTTGCCTTCTTGATTTCTCACTTCTATTCGAGGTATCTTGTGATGCTTCCGGTGTTGGCATTGGTGGTGTTCTGAGTCAAGAAGGGCACCCTGTTGCCTTTTTTAGTGAGAAACTCAATGACGCAAAGCGTAAATACTCCACATATGATAAAGAATTCTACGTTGTTGTGCAATCTCTGCATCATTGGAGCCACTATCTTCTTCACCAGGAGTTCATCCTCTGCTTTGACCATCAAGCCCTTCGCTTCCCAAATTCCCAAAAGAATTTTAAGTGTTCCTCACACCAAATGGTGTGAGCAGGGAAAAGAGGAGGCACTAGAGCTAGGTTAGTTTAGCTAGGTTCCTAATACAGAGACTAGGGTTAAGGGTTTGAAGGTGATTTGATTGTTAAACTACTATGGACAAACAAGCAATTTAAAGGCAATAATGAAATCTAAGTTATCCCTAAGCTAGAGTAGGGATAAACAAGCAAGGAAAGGATAATCTAGGTATGAAAAGGCAAATTACACTAAGGCAAGAAACAGAGAAGAAAAAGAGAAATTAAAGAGCTACACTAGGCATGAACAAGACAAAAGCAAAGCAAGAAGCTAACTAAGCAACAAAAGAGCTATTGAAGCTAAGCAAGCATAGAACTAGGGTTTTAAATAATAAAGAGAGGTATGGGCTATTTAGGGGTATGAACTTATCACTTAAGTTGGGGGTTGACATATGAACATTATGATTCCATTTATATTATCCAAACCAAACCATAAGTTAGAGTCTAATGAATTAACCTAAGATACTAATTGGCCATGGATATGCTAGGTTGTGTATAGGGGAACTAGTCCCTAACCCCCCCCCCCCTACTACCCTTATGAGGCTCAATTGGGTTAGGGATTAGGTTCAATTCAAGTAGAGTCTAATCAAGTCTAGGTTTCTGGATTAGACATTCCTAGGGAAATTAGGGGTTGAGGGTAGTAATGGGGAGGTGAAATTAGGGTTTTGAACCCCAATTACCCACATTCTATCCTTGAGAAGGCTCCATGCTAATTGCACTAGAATCATCTAATCTAGCTACTTAGATCTCTCACTTAGGTTTAGGGAGATTGATTAGGATGTAGGAAGATGGGAGGCAGCTTAGGGATCCAAGAATTGGACCTGGGGGCAAATCCCAAAATTCACACATATAAGTAATTTGCCTAAATTCCTAGGTGATTTCACACACAAACCAATAAGAAATTCATGGAGAATGATATGCAACTAGAATATAAGCATTAACAAATGGAATTACAATGTTTACATGTCATTTTCCCCCAACATGGTATCAAAGTAACATAGTTTCCCCCAAACATCCCACCCAAGGGGCCTAGCTACTCATAACAAAGAAAAATACAAAAAGAGGGGAGAAAGAGGAAGAAGTCGCCATGGAGCTCGGTGTAGATGAGGAATCTCCTCCCTCCAACTGCTGCAAGGACATCCTCCTTCTTCTCCTTGGATGGAATGGAGTGGGATGATGGTGGGAAGTGGATGGAAGGCTTAGATATGGGGGTTTATGTGGTGGAAATGGTGAAATGGAATGGATTTGAGGTGGAGGTGAAGTGGAATGGAGTGGAGGTGACTAGGGAGCGAAAATGGGACTCTAAGCAGCCAACCCCTCGACCCCCAGCCGACACTAGGTCTTATATAGGTATCTAGGGGGTCTAGGGTTAAGTTAGGGGTAAAATGGGGAAAATAGTGAAAATTGGGTAGGTTTTGTGAGTAGTACGGCCGTGGTGGGTCACCACGGCCGTGGTGGATAGGATAGACCACGGCCATGGTGGATGGGAATGGTCATGGGTTTATTCCATCAAAGTTATAGGGTTTTGGTCAATTTTGGGCTGAAATGACTAAGACCGTGGTGGCCAGTACGGCCGTGGTGGTGTAAGGGTGACACAACTGTGGTGGTCACCACGACCGTGGTGGGCTGGGTGAAGGTGGCCGTGGTGACATTGCACGGCCGTGGTGATCTGTTGTAGAACTGTCATGCTAGGTGGCACGGTCATGGTGGCTATCCTTTGCACAGTCATTTTGTGGTGCACGGCCATGGTGGTTATCATTGGCACGACCGTTTTGTAGTGCACAGCCGTGGTGGTTGTCACTGGCACGACCGTTCTGTGCTGCACGACATGCTGCTGTCACTGGCATGGCCGTTCTGTGTTGCACATTCGTGCTGCTCTCTGCTTGACTTGGAGGTTGTTCTATTGATTTGTAAGTGACCTAGCACGGAAGTTTTATGGTACCATGGCCGTGTTGGGTCTTGGATCAGTACTTTGACTTAGTTCTTTGTCTTTTCTTGGACATCTTTGCTTCAATTGATATTTGGCCACTAGGGGTAGGTCAAGGGAGCATCGAACTTCACTTTGGGCCTCTCCAAAGGCAGAGGAAACCTAGGATCACTCCTTCTCTCTCTCTTCCATCAAACATGGTCCAAATGCCTGAAAAACATGCAAATAATGTCCATAAGTGCATTTTATATGAATAAGCATTGGGAGGAATGACATGCAATCTAACAGGTATAGATGTGATTGAAGAGCAAAAAGACACAAGATTAAGGCCTAAAATAGGGCTGAATCTGAAAAAACACTAGAGAGGGGGTGAATAGAGTTTTTTAAATTATTTTAACAATTATTTAACTCAAACAACCACAATTGAAAATGGAAGAAGGAGACAAGTGTTTAGAGTGGTTCCAATCTTAGCAAATACTAAGATTGTCAGTCCACTACTCGGTTGCTTACCCAACTGGGATTTTGAAAGTATCAATTTTATTACCTTCACAAGGATTTACACAAAATACAATACTTTCTTACACCCCTTGAACAGCCTTCACTTGAAGTAGATGCACCAACCCGAGGTAGCCTTCTTGAAGTAACTCCAAGCTCCCCCTTGAAGTAGCCTTCCTCTTTAGAAGTAACCTCCCATTGCACCAGCCTTCTTGAAGTAGTTCAAGGTCCCCTTTTTCACCAAGAAGATCTTCCAACCTCTCCAATCCGCAGCCTCCAACCTAGGAGTAGTAAGGAGAGTATAAACAATAATAGTGAACAAGAAAGGAAAATGGAAATTACAACTTATCCTTTGAAGCACAATGCTTGATTTGCCTAGATCAAGCGTGTAGATCTCCTAACCAATGTGTATGGAATTGTGATTGTTGTGGATTAGGAGATGATAGCCTATAGGACACGAAATTTGAGCTAGGAGAGGAAGTAGCTTGTTGCCAATATGCTTAATTGCTCACAAATAGATTGCTCAATGTAAATGTATGCTCAAAGATTGCTCAAGTGTGGAATCAAGTGAGTTTAGGTGTCCTAAGGCATGTCCTATTTATAGGAATGTCCTACAAGTGCTTAAGGACGTTCTAGACACTTTCTAGGGGTTTCTAAGTGCTTAATTAGTCGTTAGATATAAGTTAGTTGCTTTAACAACGGCTAGTTAATTTATTCTGCAGTTGCTGTCAGAGACCATCTCGGTCGAGAAATGGTCGACCGAGACACCTACTCGGTCGACGTTTTGTTGACCGACAGGCTCTCTGGATCAAGTGTTTGCAACGTTTATCTCCAACTGCCAACTACCTTGTCAGCTATGTCTAACGACTACTTGGGTCTTTCTCGATCGAGAAGTTTGTCGACCGAGAGTGTCTCGGTCGAGGATTTTGTCAACCGAGATAGACCCTATTTTAATGTTTCAAATGAAGACATTAAGTGTGTGTATGAGTGTGCATATGTGACACTGTTGAAGGGGATGACCTATCTAAATGTGGTGTTTAGCTAGGGAAGATCTAACTCTTGATTTACATGAAGTCTAAGTACTTGTACATTATATATTTGTACAAGTTTACAATTGATTACATTTCATGACATTTACAATCATTCAAGCATATAGATTCCCTAGTGCTTTGTCATCCACCTTATTCCTGCAACACTCAAGTAGCACATTAGATTAACAAGAATGAAATGTTTGTCATTATCAAAACAAAGGGATTTACAGATGTCCATTTAGCCAACAATCTCCCCCTTTTTGAAGATGACAAACATTTCCTAAATATAAAATAAGAAAATATAAGACTTGTGAGTTTCATACCTGAAGATTACCTTTGTGAATTTCTTCTCTTGTTTATAAAATGTGTGCTAATTATTCTCCATGAATTATGGAACATGAAATCCAATTCTTTAGGGAATATAGCAACTTTCAATGTAATGCCAAGAGTTTATGAGACTCATTGATTGAGTTTTGCACAATTACTAAGTTTTATATTTATTTCTCCCCCTTTGTCATTTCAAAAAAAAAATATCCGTTAAAAATAAAACTCCCCCTTAACTAGATATCCTTCTTCAATAGATGGTCAATTTAGCCACAATTTTAAATTTCAAGTATTTTTCAAATATTTCATCCTTTTTTATTTATGACATATTTATTACTCCCCTTACTTTGTATGCTCTACTAGAATAGTCTTATAAGCCATGTTCAAATGATGCCATAGAGGAATACCCTAATATAATCAGTAAAGATAACCAATTCATTAGAATCATGGAATTATTACAATCATGCAAAGATGTAAAGATAACCATTTCATTACAATCATGCAAAGATAACCATTTCATTACAACTAATATAACAGACCCTTCAAATCTCACTGGAAAGACTTAAGTATTACATCAATATCAGGGTCTTTTCCAAGAAATGGCTCAGCTCCATAATACTTGACTAAAGTTTGCCACTCCAAAGCACCTGTCTTGGTTAAGGCATATGCTTCCAAGAAGGTAGGAACACGATCAAAGCGGAAATGAGCAGCAATGTCTTGTAATTGTATTGAGGAAAACTAAGTATGTGTGAGATCTGTAGATGGTGGAGGTGGAGTTTGGTAGTAGTTGTAAGATGGATTATATGGGTTGAGCATGCCAGGATTTAACGAATAAGGATATTCATCTAGTTGATTTGGAGAGAGGGTTTGCATCCTTTGATTTAGGTAGGTCATGGCATGGTGGCTATAATCTAATTGTCTGCTTAGATGATATTGTGATCCAGCAACATAGGTTAGGGTGTTTTGGATGGGATCATAGGATGGGTTGGTAGGAGGAGGTGGTGGTGGTATATCTTGACTAGATGTCTCACCTTCCGTCCTAGCCCTCTTGTGACCGAAATCAATTCCCATCTTTTCTACTGTGTTTTTGCTTATTTTTTGTGGTCTTCTTTCCCATGTGTACCCCATGTCCTCAATTTGTGTCTTAAGAAAGTGTTGAGTGATTTGGCATACAAAATCGGCATATGGGGGATTGCCAGAAAACTCAAGCATGTTCTTAAGGATTATGCGGATAAAATTTATGGGAATACGTTTGATAATGGCATAAATTAGACACATGCGAAAAATAGGGACTTCAGACTTGTTTGCTATAGGATGTATGTTTGTGGAAATAATAAGGTTGACAATCCTAGCTGCAGGTTTGAGATTAATGGCATAGTAGGTACCCCTATCTTCGTGACAAGTTGTATTAGATTGAAAAATGTCTCGTTTAATGTCACTAAGACTGACGGTATTATCACCTTGGGAAAATGTATTGAGTGGATTTCCAGTGGTAAGGTCAAGAGTGTCTTGATATTCATCTAAGTCGATGTTGAGCATGTCAAGAATATCCTACTCAGTAAATCGAAAGCTATGCCCATTGACCATAGAGTATAAGAAGTTATTTTCATTTTTGGAATGGGAGATCAGGTTTGCATAGAACTCATTTACCACTTTGGAAGAGTAGGAAGGGTTAAGAAATTCTTTCAAATTTTGCACCTCAAAAAGATCCTCCAAAACTCCTCTTCCACGACTGATTATATTAGGGTATTCCTCTATGGCATCATTTGAACATGGCTTATAAGACTATTCTAGTAGAGCATACAAAGTAAGGGGAGTAATAAATATGTCATAAATAAAAAAGGATGAAATATTTGAAAAATACTTGAAATTTAAAATTGTGGCTAAATTGACCATCTATTGAAGAAGGATATCTAGTTAAGGGGGAGTTTTGTTTTTAACGGATATTTTTTTTTTGAAATGACAAATGGGGGGAAATAAATATAAAACTTAGTAATTGTGCAAAACTCAATCAATGAGTTTCATAAACTCTTGGCTTTACATTGAAAGTTGCTATATTCCCTAAAGAATTGGATTTCATGTTCCATAATTCATGGGGAATAATAAGCACACATTTTATAAACAAGAGAAGAAATTCACAAAGGTAATCTTCAGGTATGAAACTCACATGTCTTATATTTTCTTATTTTATATTTAGGAAATGTTTGTCATCTTCAAAAAGGGGGAGATTGTTGGCTAAATGGACATCTGTAAATCCCTTTGTTTTCATGTAAGATTCTCCAAGAAAATATATATCCTTGAAAGCAATATCTCACGTTCTTAATTGAGAAATTTTTTTCTTATGTGTTGCAAGCCTTAAAGTTCTTTTTTTTTCATATCACAAATGAATCGTTTTGCTTGCCAATGTGTCATCAAGGATCCATGCATACAATAGTCATTTTCTATCATCTTTATGAGCTGAATGATAAGATAGTGAAAGCATATCCATGATGTAATGATAGAGAATATAGTGATAATTCCATGAAATACCCTAATCATTAAACTAGATGTCATAACACATGATTTTTATATGAATAGATCAGGAGATGCAAAATCATGTGAATAAGAACAGTAATTTCTTTTTATTAAGTTAAATATGAGAATCAATTGAATTTATCTCATTTATATTTATAAGTTTTTCAGAAATGGTTTTCAACTTGTTTTGCAAGTCATTATCAATAGATAGCAATTTGATCAATTGAATATACATTCATCAGATTTATTTTAGTTTTGACAACAGGGACCAGATCGGTTGATCATTTCTCGACTGACTGTTGTTCTCGTTCGACAAATTCTCGACCGAGAATGGTTCTGCATTATTTCAGAATTGTTTTTAGTAAGAATTATATATATCCCAGTTAGATGTTTTAGATACTTGAACTAATTTGTTATGCCACTATGTTGAGTTGAGATAGACATAGAAATATGCCACTAAGGTCCTTGGTCATATCTCAACTTAATTCCGTTCATTTAGTTTGGAGGTTTTGGAACCCAAACTAACTCGACATCCTTTTTCTTATAAGGACATGAAAAGGAATAGTGACCAAGGCGCAAACAATAATGACAACATATAGAATCAACCTCATATCTCTTTCTATGATTTTGGTCTAGGTTGTTCTTGGGTATATTTGTATTTGTGCCTTTAGGTATATGTATATATTGATGTGCTTGTGTCTTTCTCCAACTAGGTTTATGATAAGATTTTCCCTTAGGCTTGTAACCTAGTCCTCTCCTTCCAACTTGATGGTAGGAATCATTTAAGATTTGATCAACAATGCCATTATTATTTAGACTACTAACTTTTTGTTGTAACTTAGCAATCTCATCCATTATTTTCTTGATATCTAGCTTTGCTTGATCTAGATTAGATGATAATGAATTTCTTTCTTTCACGATAGTATCATAATCTAGATGTGAGCACAAAACAGGTTGTTTTTGAAGATCGTTCACTTGAGTTTGCAAATTTATCTTTTCTTGGGAAAGAAGATTGCAATTTGCCTCTATAGATTTTATCATAATATTATGGTCTTCAATAATCTTTTTAAGATCTTCATTTTCAGAGGTAATAGCAAGAAGCTTAGCATGTAATTCATCATTTGTTTTATTAGCTTTCTTTAACTTCTTCTTGTACTCAATATATTTATTATGTGTCTCTTCAAGACTAGCAACTAGCTCTTTTTTAGATAAATCAAAAAGACTTGCCTCTTCTTCCTCTTCACTTGTTGTAGCAATAAGACAATCTTTATGCTCATCTGCCTACTTTGATTTCCATGGGCAGCTAGATGTTGTATGGCTTGTTCCTAAGCACCAATTGCAACATGTTGTAGATTGGTCCAAGCTGCTCTTTTTATTGCGGTTGTAATTACCATCACCCTCCATTCTTCAAGACCTGGTTAGGGTTCCTTGAAGCCCGCTCTGATACCAATTGAAAAAACACTAGAGGGGGGTGAATAGAGTTTTTTTAATTATTTTAACAATTATTTAACTCAAACAACCACAATTGAAAATGGAAGAAGGAGACAAGTGTTTAGAGTGGTTCCAATCTTAGCAAATACTAAGATTGTTAGTCCACTACCCGGTTGCTTACCCAACCGGGATTCTGAAAGTATCAATTTTATTACCTTCACAAGGATTTACACAAAATACAATACTTTCTTACACCCCTTGAACAGCCTTCACTTGAAGTAGATGCACCAACGCGAGGTAGCCTTCTTGAAGTAACTCCAAGCTCCCCCTTAAAGTAGCCTTCCTCTTTAGAAGTAACCTCCCGTTGCACCAGCCTTCTTGAAGTAGTTCAAGGTCCCCTTTTTCACCAAGAAGATCTTCCAACCTCTCCAATCCGCAGCCTCCAACCTAGGAGTAGCAAGGAGAGTACAAACAATAATAGTGAACAAGAAAGGAAAATGGAAATTACAACTTATCCTTTGAAGCACAAGGCTTGATTTGCCTAGATCAAGCATGTAGATCCCCTAACCAATGTGTATGGAATTGTGATTGTTGTGGATTAGGAGATGATAGCCTATAGGACACGAAATTTGAGCTAGGAGAGGAAGTAGCTTGTTGCCAATATGCTTAATTGCTCACAAACAGATTGCTCAATGTAAATGTATGCTCAAAGATTGCTCAAGTGTGGAATCAAGTGAGTTTAGGTGTCCTAAGGCATGTCCTATTTATAGGAATGTCCTACAAGTGCTTAAGGACGTTCTAGACACTTTCTAGAGGTTTCTAAGTGCTTAACTAGCCGTTAGATATAAGTTAGTTGCTTTAACAACGGCTAGTTAATTTATTCTGCAGTTGCTGTCAGAGACCATCTCAGTCGAGAAATGGTCGATCGAGACACCTACTCGGTCGACGTTTTGTCGACCGACAGGCTCTCTGGATCAAGTGTTTGCAACGTTTATCTCCAACTGCCAACTACCTTGTCAGCTGTGTCTAACGGCTACTTGGGTCTTTCTCGATCGAGAAGTTTGTCGACCGAGAGTGTCTCGGTCGAGGATTTTGTCAACCGAGATAGACCCTATTTTAATGTTTCAAATGAAGACATTAAGTGTGTGTATGAGTGTGCATATGTGACACTGTTGAAGGGGATGACCTATCTAAATGTGGTGTTTAGCTAGGGAAGATCTAACGCTTGATTTACATGAAGTCTAAGTACTTGTACATTATATATTTGTACAAGTTTACAATTGATTACATTTCATGACATTTACAATCATTCAAGCATATAGATTCCCTAGTGCTTTGTCATCCACCTTATTTCTGCAACACTCAAGTAGCACGTTAGATTAACAAGAATGAAATGTTTGTCATTATCAAAACAAAGGGATTTACAGATGTCCATTTAGCCAACAGAATCAACTACCATGCTTGCATGATTGCATTTAAGTTCTATTACTTATAAACATCATAAATATCTTGGTTATTTGTTGATTCTCTACTCACTGAGCCAGTACCTCACCAACCTAATGAACAATTTTTCAGGTAAAGGATTATCTCTTCCTGAGGATTTAGAAGCCAACTTTAATCAAGATTAGCTCAGAGGTCTTGAAAGAAGAGTAGTTAAAATATATAGAGGGTCTCTTATCCTTCCCCTGGATCTTGGGATACAAAGAGTGAGAAAAGAGAAAGTTTGAAATCTAATGTACATGATGTATATTAAGTGTGAAAACTCTTGCTTCTATGTAATAAGACAAGTTCTGTTGTACCATGTTGTTATGTTTAATCAAGACTTGTCGTTCAGTAGGTGTTATTATAATATGTTTAGAAGAAGAAAAAAATTTGGCGGATATATCATCATAGTCATACCATAATCTCATGATTAGTGGTAACCCTAGGATGTGGGCATGACACTTTAGTAGGTGAAACCCAGCCTGGGTTTCCTCCCTCATACTTGTTTCATCTTATTTCTTTTGTTTTCATTCGTTCTTCTTATTCTTGTTTTTCTTATTCAAACTTAGTTTGTGTGCCATCGTTTCTAAGAAAACACCTTTTATATGCCCCCTTCGGCTGGAGTATACGAGTGTTAGATTATGTGTGCTTAACACTGCCAACCTTGTCCCTGTGTTCGACCCCAATCACTACATCGGACCCCATTTATCGTTGCGGGGGGTTGAGAGTCGGGTTATCTCTTTAAAAGTTTGACTACTCTGAATCCACTCCTTTTGGACGTGTGATTTAGGTCGGTCAACTTTTTGGTGCTATTGTCAGAGACAAGGCAAAACGATACTATTAAGAACTCGAGTCCACTTACTATACTCTCGTGCATCAAGCTTAGCAATAAGCTTGACAACACTATTACTTTAAGTTTGCTACCCTGAGTTTGCGTAGAATAGTTTGTCTTAACACGTACACTTTGCTAAATTGGATGTACAATCTATTCAGGCACCCAGGAAGAAGTAGACTTGTTCGACCTTACTCATCTTCACCATGCCGCCTCGAGTGGAGGTTACCCTCTCAGGAGATGAGAAGAATGCAAGGAATCAACACAACCCACAACCACCAGGCACAAATGAAGACAGAGATGTCTATTACAACGACAGACACCATTATGTAGAATTGGAGGAAGAGCATGAAGAGCAACATGAATATGATCGTCGTGAGAATGACTGTCACTATGAGGAATGTCGTCATCGCCGCAGGCATAGAAGAAACCATAACAACCATGAGCGTGAGGTCAAAAGAAATCACAATCGCAGGGATAGCAATAGCAAGGATGACGAGGAAGGGAAGACCCTTCGTGAGTTGGCAGCCACAAGGGCCAACGAATCAAGATGTCTGATCATTGTACCAAACTTTAATGCAGCAAACTTCGAGCTAAAGCTAGTTATCATATCTACGATCCAGAACAAGTCTTGCTTTGGGAACCCAAGAGAGAATTTGTACCATCACCTCGATCCTTTCAAGAACATTTATGATACCATTAAGATGAGGGGTGTCTCTCAAGAGGTGATTTACTGAAGGGTTTCAACTTCTCTTTGGAAGATAAGGCTCTTTCTTAGTATCTAAATCTCCCCCACTAGTCTATAGATGGGTGGAGATCCATGGCGGATGCCTTTGTTACCAAGTTTTATCCTACTGAGAGGATGATCTGTAACATGCATAAGATTAAATCTTTTGCACAAAAGTCAAGAGAGAACTTGCATGAAGCATGACAAAAGTCAAGAGAGAACTTGCATGAAGCATGGGAGCATTTCTAAGAGTACCTGGGGGATTTCCCACACCACAACTATTGTAAGGGGTTCCTGGTGACCACCTTCTATAATGGGCTGACTCATACGGAGAGGACTTCATTGAATGTTGCCACAGGAAGTGATTTCCTAGGGGGAAAGGCCAAGTAGAACTACGAAGCTAATAGAAAACATGTTTGTGCTCCAAGAAGGAGTAGACTATGATAGGAATGGCAAGGGGTTGTTGAAGAAGGTGGGATCTGAAGGACCATCCATGGAAGCCAATGCTTTAGAAACTATAACATCCCAAATTCAGAAAATAGTCACTAATGTTAAACAATTGAAAGATATGGGAGGTAAGGGAAAGAAGCACACCAAGAAGGTTATGAAGTGTGTCACATGCGGTGAAGGAGGACACGGGGTCAATAACTGTATCTACACCAGACCTGAAGAGAGTGAAGACAGTGAAAGCAAAGAGGAGACTACGCAGAATGTTTCCTACACCAACTTCAAGAGGCCAGACCACCCTGGCTTCAGCTATGCAAACAAGGACGCAGTCAAAAATTCACACCAGCTAGGGAATTCACAAAAGCCACCGCCAGGATTTGAAAAGAGGGGTGGACAACACCAGTATACTCGAACAAACAATTATCACACCAAACTTGTCAAGGAGTGGGACCAAGCCAAGGGCCAAGTCAAGGCCAAAGTCAAGAACAGGGGCATGTAAAAGATAACAGTCAACTAGACTTTGTAATTCAACTATTCAATTTCACAAATAGGCAAGATACTGTGAATGATCAATTGGCACAAAGTGCCCTGGCGAATTTCGGCGTCCTGACTACTATGCAAGTCCATATGGCAGATATGCAGATGCATCAACACCAAATAGACCAACAACTCGCGCAGTTGGCTGAGTTAGTGAAGAATCCCTCAGGAAAGATTCTGTCAAATACAGAGACTGCAAAAATGGCTACCCTCTGATCTGGGAGGACGCTTATCAACTCTGGAACAAAGGATGAGAATGAGGATGTGAAAGACAAAGGACCACAAACTGAGAGAGACGTTTCTACTGAAAAAGCTGTCGATAAGGAGAAGCCTGCTGAAGAAAGCCGTGAGAAAAGTGGAGAAGCTAGGGATCCAGATCACATTGATGAAATCTTTATGAAGAAGAGTTCATATGCACAAAGAATTCCATTTCCATACAAGCTTATCAAGGCGCACTTGAAGAAAAGATATGAAAAGTTCATGGAAGCAGTGAAGAAATTGCATATAGACGTCCCATTTCTTGATGATTTGGAGGATATGTTGACATACACTAAGTTTGTCAAGGACCTTATCACAAAGAGAAGGAGATGGAACCACGTAAAAATGTACACCTGGCAAACATGTCCAGTGCCTTTGTTCAAGCAGAACTGCCAACTAAGAAGAAAGACCCATGAGCTTTCAACATACCTTTTTGCGTTGGTGACAACGTTGAAAGGAAGAGTCTGGCAGACTTGGGAGCTAGCATAAGCTTGATGCCCCTAAGCTTAGCACAAATATTGGGATTGATCGACATGGTCAAGACAAGTATATGGATTGAACTAGCAGATCACATGTTTAAGAGACCTCTGGGTATAGTGGAAGATGTCCCAATCTGTGTGGGACAATTCTTCATACCCTGTGATATCATTGTGAGACATTGTGGAGGACTCGAAGTGTCTGATGATATTTGGATGACCTTTTCTAGATACTGGAAGAGCTTTGATAGATTTCGCTGAAGGCATCATCACTCTCCATGTTGGAGATGACCATATATATTTCAAAGTGAAGGATGCCATGAAGGGACCGTCTCTTTCAGAGTCAGTCTACTTCATGGATAGCTATAACTAGTATTGTGAAGAGATTCAAGAAGAAAAGGCCATTGTGGATCCACTAATAAGAGCCATGAACAACCCAAATCCTTTGACAGAAGACCTCGGAGTGGTTGAGATACTAGATTACCTTAACCAAGGTGAAGAAAGTCTTAGTGATGATGAAGAAGTGACACAGACAGTGAAGTATGCTTCTTTGGAACCGTTAAACGAAGAGTTAGAAGCTCCAAAGCCAAAGTCGGAACTAAAGACACTACCATAAGGGATAAAGTATGAGTTCCTAGACAATGAGGGAAGGAATCCAGTTATCATCAATGCAAACCTCACCGAAGAATGACAGGAAAGACTCCTGGAAGAGTTGAAGGAGCATAAAAGAGTAATCGGATATTCCCTTGAGGACATCAAGGGACTAAACCCAGCCATGTGCATGCACATGATAAATTTAGAAGAATCAACGAGGCCATTGGTGCAACCTCAAAGGAAATTGAACCAAATGTTGAAGGAAGTAGTCAAGAAGGAGATATTGAAACTACGTAATGCGGGAATTATATACCCAATAAGTGACAACAACTGGGTGAGCCCCATTCATGTAGTACCTAAGAAGGGTGGAATTATTGTGGTGAAGGGAGATAATGGTGACAAAGTCGTCACGAGAATTGTCACAAGATGGAGAATGTGCATTGATTTTAGAAAGCTAAATTCAGCCACAAATAAAGACCATTTTCCCTTGTCATTTATTGATCAAGTCCTAGAAAGACTTGCCCACCACGGTTACTTTTGCTTCTTAGATGGATATTCTGGATTCTATCAAGTCCCGATCCACCCTGACAATCAAGAGAAGATGACATTTTCATGCATCTATGACACGTACACCTTCAGAAGGATGCCTTTCGGCCTGTGCAATGCTCCAGCAAGTTTCCAGCGATGTATGATTTCCATGTTCTCAGACTTCTTAGAAGACATAATTGAAGTGTTTATGGATGACTTCTCAATTTATGGAACTGACTTTGATGCTTGCCTGAGAAATTTATCTTTAGTTCTATAGAGATGAGAGGAGAAACATCTGGTCCTGAACTGGGGGAAATGCCACTTTATGGCTCAGAGTGGTATTGTCCTAGGACACAAAATCTCCAAGAAAGGCATCGAGGTGGATCTGAGCAAGATCAAAGCCATCTCCAAACTCCCGTCACCAAAGTTTGTGATTGGGGTAAGGAGTTTCTTGGGCCATATTGGGTATTACAGGAGGTTCATCAAAGAATTCTCAAAATTTTTGAAGCCCCTTTCAAATTTGCTGATTAAAGACGCAGTGTTCAAGTTCGATGATGAATGTTCAAAAGTTTTTGAGACCCTGAAGGAGGCCTTAACCTCTGTACCAATCTTGCAAGATCCAGATTGGTAGCTACCTTTTGAAATAATGTGCGATGCTAGTGACTATGCCATAGGTACAATCCTAGGATAGAAGAAAGATAGGAAGCACCATGTCATATGTTACGCCAGTTGTACGTTAAACAAAGCCCAAGTGAACTACACCACCACAGAGAAGGAGATGTTAGTGATTGTTTTCACATTTGAAAAATTCCGATCATATCTTATAGGAGCCCAGGTTAAGGTTTATACCGACCACGGTGCTATACATTATCTAATGCAAAAGAAAGACACCAAGCTAAGACTGCTAAGGTGGGCCCTGCTGTTACAAGAATTTGATCATGAAATCATTGATAAGAAAGGAAAAGAAAATTTGGTCACAGACCACCTGTCTAGATTAATAGTTTTCAATGAAGAGAATCAGTTACCCATAAATGACAATTATGATGATGAAGCCCTATTGTTGGCTCAGTCTGATGAGCAGAGTTTGTAGTGGTTTGTAGATATCTATAACTATCTGGCATGTGGCCAGTTGCCACCTAACATAACATACAACCAGAAGAAGAAGCTTTTCTCTCATGTTAAGAACTATTACTGGGACGGTCCACTGTTGTTTAAGAGGTGCTCTGACAATCTATATCGAAGGTGTATACCAGAGGAAGAAGTCCCATCAATCCTAAAAGAATGCCATTCTTCATCGTATGGAGGACATCATAGTGGAGAAAGAACAGCTGCAAAAGTGATCCAATTTGGGTTTTACTTGCCCACCCTGTTCAAGGACTCGACATCTTTTATCAAGACATGCAAGGAATTACAGCTTACTAGGAATATCAGTAAGAGAAGTGAGATGCCTATGGTCGACTGGGTGGAAGTGGAAATCTTTGATGTTTGGGGAATAGACTACATGGGTCCTTTCGCGTCATCAAAAGGATACCAGTTCATTCTAGTAGTTGTTGACTATGTGTCAAAGTGGGTAGAGGAAGTAGCGAACCAAACTTCTAATTCTAAAGTTGTGATCAAGTTGTTTGAGAAAATCATTTTCCCATATTTCGGTGTGCCTCGCACTGTCATAAGCGATGGAGGATCACATTTTAGAGAAAAACAAATTGAGGCGATGTTAAAGAAGTATGGGGTAAAGCACAAAGTTGCTACACCCTATCATCCTCAAACCTCAAGACAAGTAGAGGTATCCAACAGGATGATTAAATAGATTCTAGAGAAAATGATCAGTCGTACTGGAAAGGACTGGTGTATGAAACTCGATGATGCTCTACGGGCTTATAAACAAATAATAAAACACCAATAGGCACGACACCCTACAGATTAATCTATGGTAACTCATGCCATCTACCTTTGGAGCTTGAGCATAAAGCCCTTTGGACGATCAAGTTTCTGAACATGGACTTGGAGAAGGCAAGACAGAAAAGATTCCTACAATTACAAGAGCTGAGATTGCATGCTTATGAGAAAATGAAAATTTAGAAACAAAGGACTAAGGTGTGGCATGATGCCCACCTGAAGATAAGGATGTTTATGAAGGTGATAAAGTGCTTCTCTTCAATTCAAGCATCAAGATCTTCCCTGGAAAGCTTAGGACAAGATGGTCGAGCCCCTTCTATGTGGTGAAGATATACCCATCAGGAATGATGGAGATTCAAGGAGAGAAAACTGGAATTTTCAAGGTCAATGGCCATAGGGTAAAAAGATTTTACGAAGATGAGGCTTTTTTATGAAGATCTGAAGTTAATTTGGAGGAACCAGATCAGCTACCTGAGAAAAGGAATGAGGAGTGCCACATCCAACTGTGGGACCAAAGGAGTGAAAACTTATGAAATCTAGCTAGAGACTTTAAAGCAAGCGCTTCTTGGGAGGCAACCCGAGTTTTTTCTTTTTCCTTAAGCTTTGTTTTCTCTACCCTTATTGTTTGATTAGTTTTATGCTCTTTTAAGTGTTATAAATATCAATCTCCTTTCAAAAATATGAATAGATTAAAGCAACAAGTTTGATTTTTGGTCGAGTAGCTCTGATCGTGATCTAGACCGCGGTCATGGTATGGCCTTGCCTCAAGCAAGACTGCGACCCATGGTGTCTTTATTTAGTCGTTTTGACCGCGACCTGCTTTCTCCCTTGGGAACGGAAGAGATTGTGACCCACAGTCATGTCTTGAGCACACTGTGGTCGCGATAGCGATCACTAGCTCTTCACCTTTGATCGTCTGGTCATGGCCACCCTAGTATATATTCTTAAACCCCCAATCTCTTGAACTCATTTCACCTATTGTTTTCTGAAGCCCAACTTGAACCCTTCTTCTCCGAAGAACTGCAATCGTGATTGACGATCCGCCGCCACAGTCGACTCGCCGCCACATAGACCTTCTCTGATTTTGTCGTCTCATCCTACAACTAAGGTAAAAGTCAAACCCTATTTTCACTCCTTCTACTGTCGTTTTCATGATTTTCCGCCTCCGTCGTGTCGCTGTAGCTTTATCCCTCTCCCTATCCCTTCTTTTCAATTCATTCTATTTAAATGACAATCAATAGCACCGCAGCCGGTTGCTCTTACTGACCAGATACCCAAAACCACCCTAATGGTGGTGTTTGCAAACAATAACTAAAAACCCTAAAAATGTGAATAATGAGGCAATCGCCCATCAACGAGCAGGTCTACAATCGAAGAGCATATCGACAGACAAAGAAGGGAAGTGGAACAGTTGGACCACGAAGACCATGAATCACGATCTATCTCGACTACAATTGCGACTGTGGTATACTCATCAACCCTAGCCGATCGTGATGTTCGCTCAAGCTTTAGGTTCACACCGCGGGTCATAGTGTGGAAGAACGTTACTTGAGGTTGCAGTTCCTTCGAACGCAACCCGCCTGAAACATCCAAGAAGATCACAACCGCAATCACAACCGTGACCATGATCTGCTCCTCCATTAATCGTGACCTTGATCCCCCCAGAGACCATGATTGTAGTGTCCCTTGATTTACTAACAAGATTGTGGGTCGTGGTCCCTATATACATATTTAGACCTTAATAATTCCTTATTAAAACTTTATTGAATGCTTTCCTCAGATAATTGCAAGAATGCTACTCTTTGTTAATTCAACTATAAACTAATTCATTAAAACTTTGTAGAATGTCTTCTCCAACAACCAGTGATTCCCTCTACCAGAAGACAACATCCCTGAAGGAGGTAGAAAAGATAGTGGAGAGCTTAACAACAGTGCTAAAGAGGAATACTTCTCTACCAGTGACCAAATGCGTTGAGCTACAGCTGAGGCTAGAACAGTATCAAAGAATACTAGGGCACCTGACACCAGAGGACTCCCCACAAGAAATAGAACAAATAGAGAAGACAGAGACCTTCGAGTACCAACCAGGAGAGTCAGAGAGTCGTGCACATGGGAAGAAGAGAAAAGTTACACCCAAGGAAACCAAGGCAGCAAGAAGACAAAACCATTAGTGGCTAAAAAACCAAGGGGCAAGAGGCAAGCAAGGCCAAAGAAGTCATAGGGGAGACAACAGTCGAATTTAACGAATCTCCATTTGTGCCAAGGAACATCGTACACCAGTCCACATACGACTGGATGTACCATAACAAGGAATTCTGCCTGACCCGTTACCTGGACCTAGAAGATTTTAAGAAGATGGGAATCTACGGGCGTGGTCAAATTCTTGAAAGGTGCAAATTTATGCACCTTATGCACGTCCGAGGCCAAGACCTACAAAAAGTTGATTGCAGAGTTCCTGTCTTCTCTAAAGAAGACCCCCAACAGTAGTGAGACAAGAAAGATGGGAGGCAGAGATTATCAACTACAAGGAAGGCTAGGAGGTGAGTCTTACATCATCACTGAGGCAATGTTGAACAAGATTTTTACGAAGACGGAAGAAGAAGCAAAAGCCTGCTCCACCGCCCTCAGTGAAAAAGAATCAGTCACCTATGAGAACAATCAACTGTGGGAAGAGTTGACTGGAGAAGAAGAGCATAGCTCAAAGAACTCCAAGCCGTAACTGATAACCTTGTTCTTCATCCATACAATCTAGAAAATTACTGTCTACACAATTTACATGAGGTCAGAAATGGGAACAGTTAGCAAAGCAGATATGTTGCTAATCTGGTCAATGATAAATAGAAATTTGATTAATATCAGAAAGATATTAATTGAGCATCTATCCACAGTAGTAGGAGGGGAAGCAAAAAGGAACTATGTGTACTATGTGGGTGGCCAAATAATGAAGATTTCTGAATACGTAATGGATGCGAAATTGGTCCTAAAGTATAAGGAAATTGAGGGACAACAAAGGATAGACGTCAAGTCCCTTATCAGCAGGGGTATCTTGGCACAGAAGGGGGAGAAACTTTACTTCAAGAAAAGTGGGACAAAGAGGCTCCTTCCACTTCCAGAAATGACGCTTTATGATTCCCACAAGCTGCGGACAACCCATGATGACATTGAAAAGATGTACTCCGGGGTACTACGAACTGACACTGAATCGACAAAAACAATCGATGAGAGCAGTGTCCAAGCTGAATTAAAGGAGAAAAAGAGCACAGAGCTACACAAGAAATTGGTGGTGCAGAAAAAGAAGACAGCAGATACAACTGCTCCGCCAACTGCAAGGGAGAAAGCTACAGAACAACCCACCCCCACAGCTCCCACTCTAGAAGAACTAGTGGGGAATGCAGAACTCACGCCTCTAGAGCCACACAAGGAAGCGGCTATAATAGAGCCAGAAGTGGAGAAAGAGGAAGCCATAGCGGCCAACCTACAACTTGACAAAGAACTAGAGGCTGAGCCAGAAGGATAAGGCTTGCAGGTTGTACCAAAACTGAAAATTTGTGGAGTGGACATGGACTTGCAAGACAAGCATAAGGAAAAAGAGCCAGGTCCACCTCCACCACCTCCACAACCAACCATGCCAAGCTCGTCAATGACACGCATGGAGCAACAACTACTCCAGTAGCAACAACAGACACTTTCCTTTGGAGGTGCATTAGGTACAAGGTTCGATGTCATGTGGGAACACATGTATCAAATCAATACAATAAATACAAAAATTTCTTCTTGTCTATCTGTGCTGACAACACAGGTACAGGTCCTTGACGAAAGGACTAGAACACTCCCTGACTTTATCTAAGAATCTTTAAGCAACCAATGGATAATAATGTGAATGATGAAGGAGATGAAGAACGAGATGGAGGACCAACAGAAGGAGAGACATGCCATTCGAGCCAAAAAATGAGAATATGCGTTGCTGCTACGATGCGGCAATGGCTAGCCTCAAGGAAGAATGCCAGTGCCTAGAAGAGGACCTCTGGAAGCTCAAAAAAGAACACGAAGAAATCAAGAGCCGGCGGAAGAAAAAGAAGGAGAAGCACTCAGCAAGCCCATCACACTCCTCATCAAGCCCCTCCAGCCACGACGACAACACGACGACAATGTGGGAGGGACCGACATAGGGACAATAGTGCTAAAAGATGAAAGTACCAATGTAAGGACGGCACCGGCAGCTGAGATGAATAAGAATGATCCTCCACAACAATCGAGCTCCCCCAACGACAAACACACAATGAAAAACACAAAGTTGTCAAGGGAGCTCGACCTCAATAGCAATCTTGAAGAATGCCAAGATGAAATGATTGAAGGCAGTGGCAGACTAGCAGAGTAGCAATTAACCCTACCTACAAATGTTATGTCGCTAGAAGAACATATTGCTATAGCTCACAGAGAAGAAGTCACCGTAGAACTCAATGCAACATGGGCAGCTGAGCTCGATAGGATGTTAGTTGAGCTAGGCACCGGTCTCGAAGAGAGTAGTGAGTTCCTCCTTTTCCAAACACACCATGAGCATAATGACTACCTCTACGATGGGAAGATGGAGGCATCTCTGGCAATGATGGCGACCACTAAGTTGGGTCAAACTTTTGAGGAGAGCAATGTTAAAGACAATGTACTGTAGAGGCTTCCTCACAAGTAGCAGAACAGGTGGCCGCTACACAACCTTCAGACAAAGAGGCTGAACAAGTGGCCAAGGCCATGCTGACCATAGACAAAACTCTGACACCTTATGTACAAGAAGTAACATCTGACAATGAAGACGGTGAGTTGGCAACCTTCTTTACAAATGAGCCCACCAGGGAGTGGAGTGCGCCAGTTAGAACAGAAATGCTTGGTGTAGATCCCCCTCTACCATGCAAGATGAAGGAGATGGACATGACTGTAGTCTCACAGATCACATGCAGAGACATCCACATCTTGGCAGACGCCCTCAGTGATGATCTACCCGGATCATACGTTCTATATAATAATAAGGGTAGACGTCTATCTAGATATCACTTTCAAGGGATATTCATGAAGAAGGTGTGAGTACATAAAAGGCTATTTAAAGTACTCTGCGCCACCCTCCTGGAAGAATTTCTGCACCCAGACAAGTTGTAGTCGGTCTTCAATGGGATGACTAGCTAGCCTCCTCTACAACGAAGACTACATGGCAGCTGATGTAGCCGAACTGAAGGCAACAGCTCGAAGGAAGGAAACAAGATATCTGGTGCTGCCCATAAGGAATGTAAAGCATTGGGCATTGACAGTCGTCGAACTGTATGAGCGAAAAATGACGGTGCTCAATTTATGTGCAGCCAAACTGGACAACACTTCACTAGTCTACAAAAGGAAGGACACCAGAGATGCCCTAAAGATGCCACTACGTCTGCAACGAGCAATCAAGGATGCAGATGACATATTCAAGGGGTTCTGGAAGTTCTTCTCCATCAATAAGAAAATCCCTCAAGAAGAGGCTGGTTCGGGGGACTGCGCCTTTGTAGTATTGAGGATGATGGAAGCCATCAACAAGGGCATCCCCCTGGAATATTTAGATAATGAAGACCTACACGGACTGTGGGGTGTGTATACTATGGAGGTCATCTACGATTATCGATTCTTTAGTGACTCGGTGATGCCTTCAGAAGTTGTACCCCAGATACTTCCACGGATATCCCTCTACTTGAAAAGATCACCTGAAGGGAGCAACTAAAGACCATGTGGGTGGATCTAACAGAGCCAGCCAGAGTTGCGGCTTGGAAAAAAGGTTGGCATGAAAGCACTGGAAAAGATGTAAAACAATCGTTTGATGACAAACCAAAGTAGCCTCCAGTAGTAGAAATTCCTAAAGAGAGGCTTCCAAGAGAAGAACTTGAGGAGGGAGAGGTTGAAGAAGAAAACTTGATAGATGTAAAGCCCGATGGACTGAAAGGAGAAATTACACCTTTCAAGGACTTCGACAGATGGAGCTGCCTTATCCTGTCTTTAGAAGAACTCACTATAATCATGATGTCCTTGAATGAAGATGGTTCGTCAGGATATTTCATCTTTGAAAGGGATGGCATTTGTGTGCTAAAAGACGACCTCTAGGAAACACTGAAAATAGGAGGGTATCTTTTAGTAAGCATGATGTCAGCTTACCAAGCGTTGCTAGGCAATAGCATGCCAAATGCACACATGGCATACTTCTTACTAGTCGATGACATCTTGAAGGACAACAGATCAGGCAAAAAGGAGCGGCTGCAACAATGACTAGCGACATCCCCACCAGACTACATTTTCATGCCAATTCTTCATGACAACCATTGGACCTTGTTGGTTGTCAATATCATCAACAGGACTGCAGTCCTCTACAATATCTTCGACATAGCCTTCGGGCTTAACAAGAAGACTAATATGACAACAACAAAAACTCCCACAGAAGAAAAGGCAAACACATGCGCTGAGGTGATTGTTGACATGATAAAAAGTCATGGCAAAGGGTACGAGCATATGACAGGAAAAGACTTCAAGAAGATGTAGTTCTACCACAAGAGCCCCTAATAGGTGCTCCTATCAAATGACTGCGGCTTCTTCTGTCTAGCATGGATGGTGGTCTAGCCACTATTGACGCCAAAGTGAAGGGTATGCAATATGAACAATACCACGTGCTACAAGGAGTATACACAAACATGCTTCTCGAGTCTTAGTGGACCTTCCCCAACAACAACAAAAACAAATAAAGAAATCCCATTTATACATCTCACTCAAATTTTGACACTCGAGATGTAGCGCAGGATAAGTTTGGGGGAGGAGTCATAAACGGGCTATAGAGGTACATTTACCATCTTTTTACCTCTTCAAAAAATTTCAAAAATTTTGCAAAACTACCTTTTGGAATTCAGAATCTAGACTCCACTCTTACTAAATTTTCAAATTATAGTGCTTTTGCCCTCCTAAGAGAGATAGAAATAAGGAATATATATATATATATATATATGAATAAAACAAGAAACATAGCAATACTGCTCTATCTCATTTTTGCAATAAGAGGTTGTACATGTGAAAACCTTAACGCATGAAACCCTTAGAGCCTAGAGAACTTCACCTAGCCATACTCCTGACCAACCACCCTTACCTGAAGCTTTTAACCAGAAAATCCTTATCTCCGTAGAAAGGGAAGCAGTTTCCCTTTTCAAGTTATATCTAAAAAGAGGCTTGGCCGCCCAGAAGACCAAGTAAAAAAATCCCTCACACCCAAGCCTAAAAGGAGATGTCAAAAGACAAAAAGAAATAAATAAAAAATATATGAGAGTTGTGCCCAAAAAGATGCCAAAAGTTTCCACACGGTCGGTATATTGTTGCACTCATGAATGCAGATATGTCATGCTCGTAAGTGGAATCTTAAAGCCAAGCTTACACACCTCCAATCCTAAATGAAAACTCACAAAACCACCTGACTTAAAGTCAGAAGCCCACAAATGGGCAACATTGTTCTTATGACAGTTGTGGGTGAGGAGTTCAGAGGGAACATGAAATCACTTGAAGCCTTAAGCCTACCCGACACAGTAGCATAGGGTCGGCTGAAAAATAAAGAATTGGTGTGAAAGATACCCCTCGAAAAAGATCTGGCATTAGCATGGTTATTACCTAAGGAAAGGGGTGATAAGTTGAGAAGGAGGGTCCTTTTACAATTGAAGGCAATGGCAAGAAAATGAAGTTATGCAACTCCAGTTGAGGGGGAGGAATGAGACCTAAGGGTTAGAAAACATGCTACAATAGTCTTGATGCAAGAATGAGATATTTTAGTCATGTTATGATTTTGTCAACTAAGATTCCTTTTCTCTCTCTGAGTTCTCAAACCTACACTTAGCCTGAGAACATGCTTGATTCTAAGTTTGGGGGAGTTGATAACACTTTATTTTATGTACTTTTATATATATATTGTACCTATTTTAGTATATCTTTTGTTAGCTTTTCCCATAATTTTACCACTTTTTTGACTAAAACCTCACTTACATGGTTTTAGGTACATTCACAACCCAGGTCACAATTTTTACCTCGACTGCAACCCACTTATCCCTCAACCGCGATCACAGTTTTAGAGCTCCTCTGAGGTCGAGGTCATCAGGCGTTAAAGATGGACCGCGGACATAACAAAATTGTGATCACTTCTTAACCGTGACCACGACATTGGTCGCGATCGGAACATGGGTCCTAAATTATACCAGGGGACGTGGTGTATTCGGAGACTGCGATCAACACAGACCGCAATCAAGAAGGACCGCGACCAACTTGGAGACCGCGGTCACTGTTGAATCCTTGCCAAATGAAACTGAACAAGAAGATTTCAACCTTGACCTCTCCATGCGCACTGCACAAGCCAACCTCAATCGCGGTCATCACCTGATTACGACTAAGTTCAGCCACAGTGAAAGGGGGAATAAAGAGCAGACCGTGACCGCAGTCTCATCCCTCACCCAACCAATACCGTGACTACAGTCTAGGCTTAAGTCAGTGGAGTGTGCCTATAAATAGCACACTTACCTATCTTGTCAAATCATCATATCATAGATCAGATCCCGAGGACCACAAAGTGCTACTGCATTCCAGATTTGCTCCATACCATCCCATCCACCAGTCTTGGATCTCTAAAGGTAGAAACTGAGATGAGAGAAGACTAAAGACTCCTTCTTCAAGAGAAGAAGATTGTCCATGCCATCGACGTGTTAGATATATATCTGAAGAAGTTTTGTGTCACATCACATCTCTTCTCTCTAAGATCTATCATTCCATCTCACTGTACTTCCCTCCTCTCTTCGTGGGACTTCATGTATCCATCTTTTTGTAATGTCATTATGTTGTCTGCAAGCATGAGTGGCTAACACCTTAACTTGGGTTGGGGGTAGCCACTAAGGCTCTCCCAACATGTATATTGTTTCTTTATATTGAATATATATATATATATATATATATATATATATATATATATATATATATATATATATATATTCTTATCAAGATTATCTCCATGCACCTATTTTAATGCTTCACTTGTATGCTTAGCTACCATCTTGTGATGTTAGATAGTTCATATCTTGAGAGAGTAATATCACTTTTATCATGTGTTATGAAGCAGTATGAATGCATGAGAGTGTTGGAATGCTAAAGCTTTAAAATCATATGTTTTGTGATGAGGTTTTCGTGTAGTTGTCTCGAGAGAGAGAGAGGGTACCTTTGGACTTAGATCTTTCCTCATCTTGAGAGAGAGTGGAATAGATGCTTTTGATGGTTTCTTGTAATCTTGGTAAGAGTATGTGAGAGAGAGAGAGATGATGTTGCATGTTCGTGAGATGCTTTAGTAGGCGAACCCCAGCCCAAGTTTCCTCCCTTATACTTGTTTCGTCTTGTTTCTTTTGTTTTCATTCATTCTTCTTATTCTTGTTTTTCTTGTTCAAACTTAGTTTGTGTGCCATCATTCCTAAGGGAACACCTTTCATATGCCCCCTTCGGCTGGAGTATACGAGCGTCAGATTCTGTGCGCTTAACACTGCCAACCTTGTCCTTGTATTCGACCCCGATCACTACATCTGACCCCGTTTTTCATTGTGGGGGCCTGAGAGTTGGGTTATCTCTTTAGAAGTCTGACTACTCTGAATCCACTCCTTTTGGAAGTGCGATTTAAGCCGATCAATAGGCAGTCCCATAGGTAAGACCATCTAACTGAATCGAAGGTCTTGGTAACATCTAGCTTCACATAGGCAGCTGGAGGACTAGCCTTAAGATTGTATTTAATCGTGAACTCAACAGCCAGTAAGGAACAATCCTCGATGCTCCTACCTTGAACAAAAGCACCTTGATAAGGGGATATGAGTTTAGGCAAGATGGTAGCTAATTTGTGGGAAATTACTTTGGTTATGATCTTGTAGAGCATAGAACAGCAAGAAATCATATGGAAGTCAGTTGGAGATGAAACTTTACCTTTAGAGCAAGGAAAACATGGTTGACTTGACTAACCATGCTTCCACCTTCGAAAAACCATTAAACAGCCTTAAGCATGTCTCATAGATGAGGTTCCAATTTTCCCTATAAAAGAAACCATTGAAGCCATCAGGACCAGGGCTCTTGTTGGGCCCAATGCTCCAGACAACTTCTTTAACTTCTTTCATGTCTGGTATAGAGGACATCTTGATGTTGTCATCAGTGGTAACAATAGTCTCCCACTCAGGAATACAAGAGGGAGAATCTAGTTGACTTTGATTATATATTTGTTTGGAAAAATTGATGGTATCATTGGCAATAGAATCAATATCATGTGTAAGGTTACCTTGGGAATCTAATAGCTCGATGATGGAATTGATGGCTTCTCTACACTTGTTTATAGTATGATAAAATTTAGTATTCCTGTAACCATTTGATAGCCATTCCATTCATGATGTCAAAAATAGTTTTCTTCAGCCTTGAGAAGAGTATCAAGCTTATTAAGCATAATCTTTTCACCTTTAATAGGATAAATATTTAGGGGATTCCTTCTGAGGACAGTAGAAATATCATTAAGTTCTCACCTTCTTTTGAAATAAGGTTGTTGAGATTGACATACTACTTGGACCAAGTTTTTAACTTGTCTTTGACATGCTTGAGTTTTTGACAAAAGCAGAAAGATAGGATTACTAGATACATCATAGTTCCAGGGATTCTTGATGATGTCACGACATCCTTCCCATTCAACTAGAAATTAAGGAATCTAAAAGGCTTCTTTTTGTGAATAATATTTCTCATGTTAACATTTAAAGCATAGTGAATAGAATAAGAACAAGTGATGAATTTGGTTTTGGAACCCGGGAACTTAGCCAGTTAAGCATCATTGACCAAAGAACGATCAAGCTTGCAAGCTATCCGCTTAGCAACCACTTGTTTGTTATGCCAAATATAGACCTCCTTACCTATGGTAGGTAGATCGGTGAGTCTTGCATTGTCAATTGCAGCATTGAATGAACTCAAGATAGAGGAAGGAACTTCATGACCCCTGCCTTTTCTTCTTGCTTCCTGATGTTGTTAAAGTTTCCGATAATTAACCAGGCATCATCAATATTTGCAGTAAAATGTTTGAGTGTGGACCAGAGCACAGAATGTTCCAACAAGAAATTCCTCACATAGACAGAAATAAGCACAATCACAAGACCACCTTTATTAATACATTTAATAGTTATTTGTTGATCATCCATCTTACTGACCAGTGTATCCCAGCAGTTTGGATTCTTCCAATCCATATCTAGTAAGTTGAGATCTATAGGAATGTCTTTCACGTACAAAACCTATCTCTTTGAACATTATTAAAAACAACACCGTTATCCATAGAATATCCTTTTTCTTGAAATATCTAGAATTCTCTTTCTTTTCATAAATGGTTTCCAGTATAAAAATGTTAAATTGAGATAATGGTATTTATGCCTCAACATTATGTTTCCACCATTGATTAGATAATTATCCTATTAATTATCTAAAATACTATACATTTATTTTTTTTTAGAAGCTTCAAGTGTCATCCCATATTTTGGATGTGCAATATTTCCAAAGCCATTATCATTAACTTATGTACAAATCTCTTTTACTTATTTAACTTGTTCCACAAGCACTCATGCCACATAGGTAATGCATGAATAATACCATTGGATAAATCACAAATCAAATTATTTATATAATACAATTTAACCAAAATTGAGGATATAACATTCACCCCTCCTTAAGAGAAATTTTGTCCCCAAAATTCAAACATGGTAAGCTTTAAGGTGAATGATAGCCCAACTTAGTTCCAAACCTTAGGTTTAACAATCCTTCTTAGATATATTTAACAACCTTTTGTTGATGTGAAAAATCTTCATAGTAAGACTAAGTTTGATACCTAAATTTAATTCCATGCATATCTACATCCTTAGGATTTACATGACATCATCCTTTTCGTGATTACAATTTCCTATGTGATTTCAATTTCACTTGGTGACACCTTTTCACCTAGGTTTCCAACCTATTGTTACTTTATTTTCACATAAGGATGAGGTGACACCTCAACCCTAGGTTATGTCATTAAGTTCAAGTTAAAGCAATCATTCTCATATGTCAAATTTTAAGCATAAAATTTGTCGACCCAATCTCTCTCCCTCATAATGAGATGAAATAACATCTTGACTACAGTCCAAAAACAAAGTTCATCTCATTCCAAGAGTAGATATGGTGTATATACACATCGTCTTTCAATTTCACATTTTAAGTTGGATCATTCTCAACATGACTCTAAGCCATAACCTTTTCATTCCACAATGTTCTTATATTTCATGAAGTCAAATGCCTCTTTCACTCTTGAGTTTGTACACAAGTCCTCTTATGATTTCATTGTTAATGACTTCTTTACATTTACACCTCTGGTATTATGAGCTTTAGCCATTTCCTTTATGTTTTTAGGGGTACAAGTACTTTTTGGAGTAATCTCATCCTTATGCATATTGGGGTGCCTCTCATATTCACCCATTGGGCCACATGGAGATCATGAAGGTGGCCAATATTCTGAGACATGTGCCTCAAGAAAACATAGTTTTTACCTCTTGACCAGATGGTCTTGTGTATTTAGGGAATAATTAACTCCTAATCTACTCGGTTCATGTACCTTTAATACTCCCTACTTGACCCTAGGATTGACTTTGGGCTCTACCCTTCCCAAGGGTTCATCACTAGCACATTACTTTTCTACGCAATTCTTTAAACTGGATTTCTTCCTTCTTTAATGATGCTCATTATTCACTTTATGTCCCCTGATTGGACTCATGGCAACGTTTCTTTTCTGGACTCACTTTCATATTATCAACCACTTCCATAGTGACTTTTCCTCATTTTTGTCAGAGATGGCATACTTAGGTTCAAAAATCATACTCAATACATGTGCTTCATATTTTTTATTAGGTGATATTCATGGTTACTTCCATCTTTACATTGATTTAGTCAACTTACCTTTTCTAGAGAAGGTCCTAACCTAGGGTGCCTTTATGGCTCATAGGAAGAGGTTAGGCCCTCTTAGCCACAACCTGAACCCATGAGTTTTGAGTTTGCCTCCCTCATAGGTCATCTTTCCATTCTGGGGTTGACCCACCTCGGGTTGGCACACTAGACCTAAAGGTTTCATATTTTTAGTTTTATGTATGGTTGTTATCATAACATCTCAATCCATTTTTACTCAACCTCTGGGATACCATCTCTTATGGTCTTGTCCCTATAGTGTACGTTAGGCCACCTCTCAATTTGGAGTTAGGTGTTGTGGTGGTCTTCCTAATATGGGGCTTGACCTCATATGACCTTCCCAATCTGGGTCATGTTCTAACCTAATATGACCTTCCCAATCTGGGGCCTGATCTAATCCTTATATGGCCTTCCCAATCTGGGGCCTGGTCTGACTTTTGATGTCTTCCCCTATTCATGTGGATTACCTTTGATGTCTTCCCCTATTCAGGAAGATGACGTTTGATGACCCTATGCCCCATGGGCTTAATCATCATTATTCCATACATCCAGAGGTGGTATGTGGGGTTTGAGCAAGTTATATTTAGATTTTTATTTGCATGTATAACCTTTGGTTACCTATGTTTCTCAAAACTTTTCTCAATAATGCCTTGTTCCACATGCACATATCCATGGAAGACTGGGTCACCTAACTCTTTTTTGTAACCATAATATGTTGAAAACACATATATATTATAACTTCTCAACCTTTATTTGCCCAATATCTATGGTATACCCACGCGTTGGAGGTATTCATACTCACTCACTAGGAGTATTTCAGTGGCATATCCACTCGTTGGGGGTATCATTCTCTGGAGATAATTTCAACAACATACCCACTCACTAGGGTTAGTTTTAATTACATACCCACTCGTTGGGGCAGCTAGCCACTTGGGGGTATTCTTTATCCATCCATTCCTCTAAAGATATCACTAAGGTGATGAATAAGTTATATTTCTATTTTCTTTTTCATGTATATCCATCGGTCATTTCTATCTCTCATGTATATTCAAATATTTTTCTTACATGCATCATGCATACATTATTCCACATTCATACATGGAAGTCTATGTATATATACTTATTTACATTTTTCTTGATTCTCGTTACTCTTACCCTGATGAGGATTCATATGGGTAGGGTTTCCATTTTACCCATTCTACCCCCATTTCCTAGGATTACGTTTTGGGATCAAGTTATAGAGACTACACCCTGCCTCTTAGGGTTTCTATGTCCCTTAACCTACTTGGGTCTTCCCAACCAACCCTAGTTTTATTTTGGGTTATCCTCATAAGGAAAACCATAAATCATCTTTCTTTACTTTATCATTATTTCCATGTTACATGTACATTTTTTTCTTCATTACATGTACATTGATTGGTGGAGGATATCTTAATCCTACTTCTTCTCAAAAATACTAACTTGATATGGGAAGGGAAGTTCCTTTACGTTCTTATTGATCAATGAGGATGAGCAGTGGATGAATCAATATGAGAAGACACCCTAAAGGTATTTTACTTTGGGAAAAATTGTCTGACTTTGGCTAGACAGGATGCACGGGACCGGGAGTCCTCATAAGCTAACTAGTAGTACGGAGGAAACTTTTGCCAGTCCTCAAATTGTGGTCTATTCAAGACACCGTCGTGTTTAGAAAATGCCCTAACAATTCCCTAATATTTCTATAGATTATTTGAAATGATAAACTATTAAATATTATTTGACGAAATTTGGGGCTCTGATACCAAATGTAACGACCTCACTTTTCAGCAACCCCCAATTAAGAAAGGCCAAAAAGATGAGTGTCATTACCTACTAGTTTTACCAAGATCCAAATTAGTCAAATAACAAGTAATAGGGAATAATTTCATTAATTCACAAACTTTGTTTACAAGATGTTTATATGAACTTCCAATCCTCATAATTGTATTTTTGAGAAGAAATGACTAGCTAATCCTCCTTTTAAATATCTACTACCTTCATGTAGTTTCCATCCTTATCTTCATGTCCTTTATCGTGTATATCAGTTTATACCTAGAATGGCGTGAAACAAATAAGTGATCAGTATTCTTCCATACTGGTATGTGGGGTGCATCCAAAATGTGTAAGTAAATAACAACATAGATTCCAAAAAATACTTGCAAATAAAAATTGGCATCTTTTTCACATAGTCTTCCTTTATGTGATGGTCATAGTGGCATTATAATTGAACAGAATGTAAATAAACAACCAACATTTTAATTGTTTAATCCTTGAGGAAAAGCCACAAAAAGCATCGGCAAACTAAGGTGATTATTCATAGGCGTAACCACATGCCTTGATGGTGAGACATGCACATTATCATGCAAAATACACTTTTATTATGTTCAAGCAATCCATTCAACAAAGATAAATCCAAGCAATCATATTAAATATGCATGTATATAAATCCTAAAGTGTCACCATCATGTCAAATAGATTAAACCCTACTCGGTCCTATTCCAGAGTTTAGGTTTCCTTGGTATCAAGTTATCATTAGAGTCATGATTTGATACCCTAATTACTATAGCCAACATTTCCTGTCATGGTGATCACTTAGATCTGATTAGTTTCACTAACAACATATCATGTTAGGACTTTTAACCCCTAATCCTTTATATGTATGATTATTCGCATTAGAATCCTAAGTATTCATCATTATCATCTTAATCATCTTCGATTTCCATCATATTCAACAAGATCACATAATAACACTGAAGAACAACTTTTTAATGTTTCAATCATTTTAATATCCAAAACTAGGGCTTCTGTGTATTAATCAGCACTTAAATATGTACCCATAGTACTTTTGAAATAGGAAGCATAATTAGACATCAGACATATTATTTGTGTTCCTCACATTTTTCAAATCGATTTGGTATATATGTTTGCTATGTTTGAACAATCCTAGTGTTAATATATATTATTTATATTCAGCCTCACTATATTTTGTATTTTTTATATACTATTGGACCTCTATGTAATTTCTCTGGGTTCTCTATTAATTAAAGGGAGAGGGCACATTGCTCCTCTCTACACGTTACATTGCAACACCTATCTTTCTTGTTCACATGGTATCAGAGCAATAAGATCCAAGGGAAGCATAATCAACCCTAACCCTAAGCAACAAGGCAAGCCGCCACCACACCGGACAGCAGTCGCGGCCTCCAAGAAGCAGTAGTGGTCGGCAGTAGCAACACCACTATTGTTGGGTAGCGGTCAGCCGTCGGGCAGCAACCACACTATCGGCAGCCCACCATTGACAGCCTACCACCAGCAGAGCCCCATTACTGCCAGCCAAGCAGCCGCCAGGCAGCTTTCCATCGGGATGGTTTTCATCGGGTGAGGGGACAAACAAGGTTGATTCTTGACCAAAAGGTGTGCACTCCTTCAACCTCTCCAATGGCCTTCTAAAACTACAAATCAAGCAACCTGCGTCTATTTAGAGAATTTATTAATCACATCTCCTCTATGTGTGATTAGGAAATACTCACTTGGAGGTTTTTGATGTGTCAAAAATGTAACATCTCATCTATATTTGGGTGACGTGTATATCTCCCTCACTCCCTTCCACAACGTGATATGTATCTTTCTGTCACTCAGTTTCTCTCTTGACGTGTGTCATCCCATCATTCTATTTTCTATTTAGATCATGGAGGACACCAAGACATGTACCATCTACAATGAGATGTCACCTATCCTCTCCATCAAGCTAGATGGGAAAAATTATCTTTTGTGGATGAATGTTGTCCATGCAGTGTTGGAATCCCGAGACAAGACAAAACATGTTGATTATAATCCTCCTGCTTCTACTGACAAAGGCTATGTTGAATGGAAGCATCATAATAGTCTGGTGCAGACATGGTTGTGGGGGAGCATGGAACCTAGAGTTGTTTCTAGGTTCATGTTCTATACTACTGTCAAAGAGATATGGGATGCAATAAGAAACATGACTCACAAGAAAAGAATGCTCTTTGTCATTTTATGATATATGACTGCCTATTTGCAGAATGACAAGGAAACAAGCCTTTAGAAGAATATTTTGAAGTGATCCAAGCTATTGCTCAATAATTAAGCTTCTATCATCCAATCACTATCACAGAACAAGTCAAAGACAGAATTGACTTGATTACAACAAAAATCTTATTTGGCTTGAGTTCTTCATGTAGTTCAGGCCACAGTGTTATCCTAGCTTCTGGTAAACTTCCCATCTCGGAAGAAGCTTAATGATTTTACAGTCAAATTTTGAACAAGTTGAACCTACAATTGTCCCGTCTCATGGGGATTCTCATGCATCTGTAGCTGTTGCAGTTTGAAGAGTCCGTACAGGTACGGGCCAAGGACGTGGCACACGTCCTAAGTGCACTTTATGTGACAAATATGGACACATAGTTGAGAAATGTTGGAAGAAGTATGGCAAACCTATTACACCACCTGTGGGGGAAACAAACTATGCTGACACTACTAAGTCTTTTGAGCCTCCTGCTTCGAGTCTTGGATCTTCTAGCATCACACTAGCCAAGGAGGAATATGATATATTTATTCTGGCTACCCAACATCTGAGTTTGGGATCATCTTCTTCTTCAGCAAACCTGGCATCTACTATCGGTAATCAGCCTACCTCTTTATTGGTTTCTAGTTCAACTTCTTCATGGGTGGTTGACTTTAGAGCTTCACAACATATGACTGGTATGAGGAGATTGCTTCATTCCATTGACTCACATATTCCTCGCCAATTTGTGACAATAGCAGATGGTTCAGTGAGGAGAGTGTTAGTTAGTTGATCTATTTCTCTGACTCCTAGAATTGATCTTAAATTTATACAGTATGTACCTGCATTTCCATTTAATCTTCTTTCTATTACAAAATTGAATGATACTATGAAATGTACAGTGACATTTGGACTTTCTTTTTGTATTACAGGATCTCAAGAGTATGAGGACGATTGGTGGGGGGCTAAGAAAGGTGATATATACCTCTTCCATGGTGAAAGTCTATCTTGCCAAGTATTTGCCCCTACTCCTATCCTTTTGAGCAGTTCTTCCTTACTATGGCACTATAGATATGGACATCCTTCGTTAGAGAGCTTGAGAAAGTTAGAACCTGAGTTGTCCCAAGTGTCTTAATTAGAGTGTCAGTCCTACCAATTGGGTAAACATAATAGAATGTATTTTCCCAATCATGTCAATAAATGAGCTTCTTGTCCCTTTGAGTTAATCCACAGTGATGTTTGGGGTCCTATGAAAGACAACAACTATAATGGTTTTCACTATTTTATTTCCTTTGTGGATGATTTTTCTCGCATAAAATGGATTTATTTATTGAAGAGTCGAGAGTCTATGTTATCCATTGTCAAGCATTTTCATCAAGAAATAAAAGTTCAATCTGATTGCAATATTAAAATTCTTCAATTTGACAATGCCTTGGAATATGTTAAAAGTGATATGGATGATTTTTGTAGCTCTACAAGGAAGACACATCGTATGTTATGTCCTCACACCCCTCAACAAAATGGGGTATCTAAGAGGAAAAATCATCACCTTCTTGATATTTCTAGGACAATTATGTTTTAATCTAATGTTCCTAAGAGATTCTGGTCTAATGCTTTACTTACTGCTTGTTTCCTTATCAACATGCAGCCCTCTTCTGTGCTTCAAGGACGTACTCTATTCTCTGTCTTATGTCCCAAGGACCAGCCCTTTCTTGTTCCCCTTATAGTGTTTGGTTGTACTTCTTTTGTCTACAATTTTGATCTTAAGGCTGATAAATTATCCCCTAGGTATAAAATGACTCTTTTTCATGGGTACTCCAATACTAGAAAAGGGTACATGTGTTATTCTCCCAGTCTCCGTCGTATGTTTTTGTCTAGGGATGTAACTTTTCATGAATTCATTCTATATTTCTCTAGTATTCCCAGTAAGGGGGAGCAATTGTGTGAGAGTGAGAGAGTGCCACCAACAGACGTTAGTGAGAGAGTGCCACCACCACATCAGAGTGAGAGAGTGCCACCTATCATTTGTGACTATACTATAGTTGAGGAAGAGCATCCAACAGATGGTGCCTTAATTCAACAATATTCACATGTTTCCATCATATGAGGCAGACATGATCTAGAGAAGGTAGTGACTCCAGTCTCTGAGCCTTCCCCATGTACCTCTACTCCTAGAGACTCTTGAAAAACCATCTGACCTTGATGTTCCCATTGTTGTCCACAAAGGTACTTCTTCATGTACTATTTGACATCTTATTGCAAGTGTGTGTTGTTTGTCAAAATTATCTAAGCAGACGTTCATTCTCTTCTTGGGATTGATTTCATGGTCATTCTAAGAAATCATCTTGATGATATGAAGGATATTGGTGGAAATAGGTAATGCATATGGAAATGTTTGCTCTTCTACAAAACAACATATGGGAACTATTGACTTACCTCCAGATAAAAATGTTGTGGGTTGTAAATGGGTATTCACAGTGAAACATAATCCATATGGTTTAGTTGAGAGGTTGAAGGATAGACCAGTGGCAAAAGGTTACACTCAGACATATGGGGTTGATTTCTTTGAGACCTTTTCACCCGCGGCTTGTCTGAATTAAATGTGTATTCTTATTTCTCTGGCTACTACTTTTAACTACCCTCTATTTCAGCTTGATGTCAAGAATGTCTTTATTCATGGTGATCTATAAGAAGAGGTGTACATGGAGCAACCTCCTGGTTTTGTTTCTCATGGGGAGTGTCAGAACGTGTGTAGATTGAAGAAAGCCATCTATAGGTTGAAACAATCTCCTAGAGCTTAGTTTGATAAGTCAAGTGATGTTGTACTAAAGATGGGCTTTTCTCATTTTGTGACTAATCACTCCTTATTCTATTCTAGCTCTCATGTTGGACTCTACTATTAGTGTTGTATGTGTTGATGATATAGTTATCATCGGTAGTGATTCTATAGGCATATCACATGTGAAAGAAGGATCGCAAGGAATTTTCACACAAAGGATCTGGGAAAACTGAGGTATTTTCTAGGCATTGAAATACTTAGATCTGTAGGTACTAATTTTTCTCAGAGGAAATACATGTTGGGTTTACTATAAGACACATGTATGAGTGAATCCAATCTGGTGTCTACTCATATGGACTATATCATGTGAAGGAGTTGATTGATGATATTTATTATCCAGATTCACGATATTACAGGAAAATTGTTGGTAAACTGATATATCTGACAGTTACTCACCCTGACATTTTGTTTATTGTAGGAGTGGTGAGTCAGCATATGAGCTCACCACATTAGTCACTTTGGACAACAGTTTGTCATATTATGAGATATCTAAAAGGAACATTGATGACTATACACATGATCATCACATTTATTAGATATTAGTTTAAGGTATATTGTTCATATGTGATCTGGATTTTTTTCATTATATATATTTGTTCATATGTAATCTGAATTTTTATATGTGATCTAAATTTTAATATGTGATCTAACTGCACCTAGTAAAGGGATCACCTATTACAGACCCAAGACCCATGTGTCTACTCTTGTTCTTATTGATTACACAGATGCAGATTGGGCTGGTAATCTGAATGATAGGAGGTCTACTTCTGGATATTGCATGTTTCTAGGAAATCATCTTATCATCTAGAAAAGCAAAAACTAGAATGTTGTGGCGAGATCTAGCACGGAGGCTGGGTATTGAGCAATGTCTCATGCCCGTTGCGAGTTGTAGTGGGTTCAATCTATGCTTTCTGAATTAAAGATTCATGTATTGTCTCCCATAGAGCTCATATGTGACAATCGAGCTACAATCTATATTTCTAAGAACCCAGTCTTCCATGAACACACTAAGCACATAGAGGTTGACTTCCACATAATTAGAGACCAGATCAAGAATGGTACTATTGTGACTGTGCACGTCAAGTCTGAAGATCAACTTGCAGATGTTCTCACAAAGCCATTGAGTCCAGCAACATTTCAAAACTTTTGCAACAAGTTGGGTATACACAATGTGTACACTCCATCTTAAGGGTGGGGGTGTTATATATATCTTATTTATATTCAACTTTATTATATTTTGTAATTTCTATATACTTTTGGACCTATATGTAATTTCTCTAATGTATCTTATTAATAGAAGGGAGAGGAAACACTGCTCCTCTCTACACATTGCACTACAACACCCTATCTTTCTTGTTCATGCCTAGCATTTACTATCATTTTTAGAAGATACATTAATAAAAAGATAATACCTCATAAGTTGGGTCACGTGGCAGGAACCTATTGGGACGCGCCACTAACTGGTTGAGTAATAAGGGACCCACACCTGGGTTGAGTCTGAACTGACCGGTCTAGGCCCAACCTGATTCAGCTCTTCTCCCTCCATCTTCTCCCTTGTGCATACCTCCGTCGTCAACCTGTGAGGCATGAAACGTTTGCTGCACCATCCATTGATAGAGCCTTCTTGCCTAGCTTCACCTTCCTCCCTGACCCTACTCTTACTGCCTCAACAGCCATTAAGAAAACCCCTAGCCATCATCTTCCCTCTCCAACACCCATCAACAGTAAGGCTTGAGCCTGGATTTGGAAGATCACGACAACACCACTGCAAAGGATGTCTCTTCCTTCAAATTTCCTCTGCAACTGCCATTATCGAGGTGGCAATACTACTACATAGGACCGAATGTTCATTCTCTTGCCTCCTTCCTCTAGACCTCACTGGTGTCGAGACCCCTAGGCCTATTGCTTGCCTCTGAAAAAAGCATCTCTTGCTCACGTGGCCATTGTCATGAGATCAGATTCCCACGCCCTAACTTGGAGAAGGGTTAGAGTCCTAGAATTGATCTAGTAGAAGGGCTTGCATAAGCCTTCATGAATGACTCCTTGGTCAAGACCTGCAACCTTATGCTGAGAATCTAAGATGGGGCCTGATCGTACATGGATCTTTCCTCTCTACAAGAGGACCTTCACATTGTATTGTCCATGAAACAGCCCCAACAAATCATGAAAGCATGATGGTTCAAAGGATGAGATCCAGCAGCAGGTCCCCTAAGGTTACCATGGATGCACGGTCTAGGGTCTCAATATATATACAACCTAGGAAACCCATAGGATTTTGGATGAAGAGAGGATGAGAGGAATAGGAAAGACCAAGCTTCTTTCCTCATACACTCATGGATGGGAGAGATAACATGAGTCCTAATCTACTAATATGGAAAGGTGTTTTCTATTCACATTAAACATCAATATACACCTTCCCATAATTTGCTTTTTGTCTATATCCTTTCAAAAGTGGTAATGTATATACAACACAATCATCTTTCCTTAAGTGTCAAAAGGATGTCTCCTTATTTGACATTCCACTTACGGTAAATGTTGATAAGGTATGCCCGAAGAGCCAATCGTGTGATTATTGGCATGGCATAAACCATAAAGGATATGATTAATACTCATAAAGGCAAGCTTCCAATTTGTTATGCTCCATTCAGTTATGAGACAATGAGGACACGTTATGAATGTCTAAATAATGAAAATACTCAATGGCATATGTATTCAAGTACATGACTTGGAGAATGGGATCATATAAATGCTAAGAGTATGTACATTCTTATTATATCCCTGGTCAGTTGTTGTTGTGGAAGGTAGATAGATACTAATAACACATAAGACTGAAGTGTGGGTTGGTAGATGACAAAATCTCATTAGTCATGATTTGGCAATATCAAATTAAACACATAGATATGTGTTAGGGAACAATGTATTAGATAGACCCAACTTGAGAGTGACACATGGAAACCATCATTGGTGGTCATAGTCATCTATCATAGTGAAGGTGGTGATTATGATTCTTAGACATGAAATCATTGCACTCATCACATGTTGTTGGGTACGCTTTGAAATCATCAAACACAATCCTAAAACATGGGTTGTCATAAAGTTGCTGATTGGGTGACTTTGACACATGTGGACTAACTGTGAGTGATAGAAATGGGATTTGTCCCTCTTATTGGAGATTGATAACATGGACACTTGATAAGAAAGACTGAGAAATGCATGTGCATGCACATGTCAATCAATATATGATATTGAGGTTACATTATCTCAAACATTCTGTTCTTGGTTCAAGGAAGACGAGTTGAACATTGAGAGGATGATGATTCCATGCCTCAAGTTCACTGAGAATATCAGAGACAAAGGAATTATACATCCATCGCAACACCTTACATAGATTGTAAGTTGGAAGTTATTCTCTAATGTTCCATTCACTTGGGTAGCACTGATGTGCAACTAGGCACCGCTCCTTGCTTGTGATGTCATAAGCTAGTTATAAATATTCATTACCAACATGATATGGAACCAAGAGGGTCACACACAAAGGAGCTCATCTATAAGATGGGTTAATCATAAATGAGGATTGAATTGATTACTAAAGAGTTTAGATACTCCATTCACCCAACAGATCAGCTGACTGCACTGTCAGTCAATTGACTCATAAGGTGAGCCCAAACGATCGGCTAAAATGTTGAGATGATCGTTTGGATCGTCATGCTAATTGGAACTGAATTGGTGAAGTTCTACTCGAATAAGGTTCCAACCGATTGGCTCACTGGGTGAACCGATCGGCTCGGGTGAGCAAGACGACTGGTTGACCTGGTGAACCGACCGGCTCGATTGGGCCGAAGGAAGGTTCTAGTAATTTTCCAAATTTGTGAAAGATCAATTGCATAATTTTTGTGATGCAAGGAATTAATGTTTAACATTAATTGGAATCGAATTACCAATTTTGTATGCAATTAGGAAATTGCCAGACGACCGTCTCGTAGTGTGAGATGACTATTACATATGACCATTTTGGTGGTTGCAGGTTGTGAAAATTCAAGACCTTTGTCCCTTCCACTCCCACATAGATCCCAAACAGACTAGGAACCCTAGCCCAAACTCTACCTATACATAAATAGATATTGAGGGCTTCCTAGAGTACAACACAGACAACTGAGAATCAGTTCTCTGATAATTGTTGTCCTATATGGTTGTGGTAACCAAGAGAGCCCAAGCAAGTTCAGCCCGACTAGGGAGGGATAGTGAAGGGAGAGAACAATTGAGGATCATTATTGGTTGGAGAGAAAGTTGGTGACTAGTATGCCAATAGGAAGGATTGTTGACTCAAGGTCAATATAGTCAATGTTGACTCAAGGTATAAATTGACTAAACCTTGTTTTGATGATGACTAGATCATTCCAATTATTTGTGTCTAATGTCTCTACTTGAGTGATTTCAGATTAAGTATAACCACACTCCAAATGGCCTAAATTATGCATCCTTACTTGGAGAAAAGATAAGTCAAAGTCAATATAAGTACATGTTTTTGAAATATGATGTAAATCCATTAGAATCATGTTGTAAATCACTTACAATGATTGTATGATTTGTAATTAAGCTTAGAAAAAATTAGGAGCACTTAAATTGAATATTTAAGCACTTTAATGACATTTTCCAAAATTCATTACTGGCACTTCATTGGTCGAGTTACAATCCCAACCAATCCTTGATGGATTTTGAGAATGTTGTTGATTGCTCGAGTTTCCTATACTCAAAACTCGACCAACCAATGCAGTGGAACAAATCTGACTTAATCTATTGGTCAAGTTTCTACCAGGATAAACTCGATTGATTGGTCAAATGAGCTTTGTCGCATAGTGCATTTAGTCGAGTTACCTTTATCAAAACTCAACCAATATCACTGTCTGAAAAAAAGGAGAAAAGTATTTCTAGCCATTGAATGTTGCAAAACTCAGAAAAATATATGTTGCAACATCCGAAATGACTAGTATTCATCCTTAAGTGTTTCTAAAAGGCTAAGAGGCATCCCCAACTATAAATAGGACCCCTTGGTCTTTATTCTAAGGTTGAGCATTCAATGCAAAACTCTATTTGAGGTTACTACTCTACAGTTGAGTGCTTCCTATAGCCTCCTATCTCTCACTAAGATTAATCACTTTCATCATCCATTAGGGTGAGTAGGAGATTTGTAAGAGAGCTTGTCCTACATGTATATCTTGTGAGGCTCTCACTTCCACCACCTCCCAATCTCTCATTTCAACCATGAAGATGAAGGTTCTCTCTCTTATCTAAGAGAGGTGAAGAAGAACAAGGGAAGGAGTCCCTTGGTGAATACCAAGGCCAAAGACTTGGAGAAAGAGTGGGTAAGCCCTTAGTGAAGGCAAAAGACTCCTTGCTCAAGTGTGTAAGTCCTTGGTGAAAGCTTCTCCTTGGAAAAGGTGAAGACAAAGGCTGAAGATCCAAGAAGAGTGGGTAATTCCTTCAAGGCCAAAGACTTGTGCAAGAGTGGGTAAGTCCTTGGAGAAGGCTTAAGACTCCTTGGAAAGTGGTATCAGTCTTAAGACTCCTTGCAAAGTGGTTAAGTCCTTAGGTAGGTTGAAGGCTCTTGGTCGGATAGGTAAGTCCTTTAAAAGTTCATGTATTGTAAGTCTTATGAATGAATATAAGAGTGCAATAGTTAAGAAATCCTAGAGGTTGATCTCTCTAGGTAGTGGACTGACATATTTCTAGTTTGAAGTGTGGAACCATTCTACATAGATTTTCAATTTGTGCATGTTAAATTTCTCTCATACTTGGTATGCATATTTAGTTGCACATCAAATTCCTATTTAGCAACCTTATCGTGTGATATAATTTGAAGACCTAATGAATTTTGTTCAAGTACATTCAACTCTATTCACCCTGTCTAGAGCATCCAATCACACATCCTAGGATCCCAATAATTGGTACCAAAGTGGGTCTTCTCCAAGAATACTTCCACAAGTAGGACAAGATGGGTTACTACCAAGGAGGGATATACTTGATCAACCTTCCAATATTTGATGGGAGAAATTTCCTCTATTGGAAGAGAAGGTAACAATACTACATCCAAGGATCAAGTCTTGAGCTATGGAAAATGGTGGATCATCCATACAAACTACCAAAGACCAAGATAGAAGAATGGGATGAAGCTACCATGAAGAAAGCCGCCTTGAATGCAAGAGCAATCAACATCCTCCATGCCACCATGAACCCCACCTACTTCAACCAGATTTCCTCTTATAAGACATCCTATAAGGTATGGAGAAAGCTATGCATCACTTATGAGGGGACAACTCAAGGGAAGGAAAGCAAAGTCTATATGCTCAAAGGTCTACTTGAGAACTTTAAGATGGGAAAGGAGGAGAAGATAGCCAATATGTACTCAAGGCTTAACACCATTTTGAATGGACTTGTTGTTCTAGTTCATCCTTTGAGTAGAGGAGAGATCAACTCTAAGATCCTTATAACTCTCCTGAAGAGATGGAAATCTAAGGTGACTTCCATTGAAGAAGCAAGGTCTTTTGGTGATATTCACATTGAAGAACTCATAGGAAATCTTCAAGCCCATGGCGTCACTCTTGACAAGAGAGAAGAATTTGAAAGACAAGAGAAGAAAGAGCTAAAGATAATGAAGAAGGCTAAAATCAAGGCTCAAATTGAAGATATTGTGGGTCAAGCCTCTCTCAAGTTGAAGAAGAGGCCATTTAATCCAAGGGTAGACTTTAGAAAGGCAAGTCTTCCTCCTCAATTTGGTGCTTCAAGTATGGAAAAAGGGTCACTTCAAGGAAGATTGTCCACAAGGAAAAAAGACCCATAATCATAAGAGAAGAGACGAGAAGTACAAGAAGAAGGAGAAATGACACAAAAGCTCAAGTGACTTCTTCAACTCAAGTGAAGAATCAAGTGGAGGATCTAGTTCAACCTCTAGTGATGAAGGATAATGCCATTTTTCTTTGATGTTTTCAACAAATTAAGACTCAGATAAGGTAAATCTAAACTCTTTAGAAAAAGAAACTTTAATTGATATCATTCGTTCTACTCGTACCTCCCTTAACTCTTCTAAAAAAGGGAAAAAAACTTGCTAGAATTGTTGATAATTTGTATGTAGAATTAGAGGATCTTGAACATGCTAATACTTTCTTACTTTATGATAAAAATACTTGTCTTAGTCAAAAAGATTCTCTTAAACTTGAGAATGCTAACTTTCTTGACAAGAATAGATTTCTAGACACTCAACCTCTTCTGCATAGTGATACTATAGAGCATAGTAACATTGTTGATCCTTTCATGCATGATATTGATGTTCTTAAATCTGAAAACAAGAACAAAGTTTTGTCTTTGCAAGGTTTAGAATATGAAAATAGGATCTATCATTCTATGATTTTTATGTTTTAAAATAAAAATGCTTCCTTACTTGCTAAAAATATATGTTCTTGAATCTTTTTCTAGTTCTACTAGTAGAGAGAATAGTGTTGTTGCTCTTCATATTGATAGAAATTCTTATTTAACTAAAGCTCTTTGCTTATAAAATGATCTTATGCATGATAGGGATGATATGAATCAATTGTCTTCTACTATTACTTCTATTATGCATGATAATCTAGTTCGAGATCATCTATGCAAATATTCTTAGCTGGAAAAAAGAATCATAATGATATCCTACACCATACTACTAAACAAATTGGTAGACATGGTTTAAGGTATGATAGTATCCAAAGGAATAACAAAGGTAAAGGACCTCCAATCTTCCATGGAGAATCCTCTAGTTCCAAGGCTATGGGCACATGCAACTATTTTAATGATTTTGGTCATTATGCTACTTGTTTTCCTTTTAGGAAAGTACCCATGAGAAATAAGACTTGGGTTGCTAAACCAACCCCTCCAGACCCAAAAACATGATTGGGGACCATTCATCTTTCTTCTTGCAGATCATTTGTAAATGGATTGACATGAGCTATTGATTTGGTAATTGACTTTTCAATCCACATGAAGGAAGAAATGTGAGATGTGTATGGGGTGGCAACAAATGAAAAGGCAATGGTAAGCACAAAGGTAATGTTATTATTTCTCATGTCTGGTCATAGTGTGTTTTGCCAAGTTAGTGTGCAATGTACATGTGATTTTTAGTCAAAATTGGTATATTATGATTCTCGTTACTTTCTTGCTCAAAGACTATTTCTAATGCTTTCATAGTGCATTAATAACTTGCTTAAACATGTTTGGATATGATTTATATTTGTATCATGCCTCTAGATATGTTTTCAAAAATATATGTGCTTTTTGACAATAGGTTTGATCGACTTTGTCCTGACAGAAACTCAACCGATAGGCAGCAATGGATGCTACCAACAGTTTTTGTTAGTTGAGTTTGTCCTGTCAGTAACTTGATTGTTGGCATTGTGTACAGAATACACAGTTGGCTTGTTGAATGTGAATTATTTTCTCAACTAGATTTTCTTAACAAATAGCCTTATTCTTTGGCACTCCCTTGGTACCTTTATATGCATATTGGCATGCTTTAAATTGTCTATATTTCTTACAACTCTAGCTCTCTAATTTCTATAATTTGGTATTCCATTGGTGGTATTCATGTATCTTGCAATTACTTGTCTTGATTTGTTTTGCAGGTGTTGATGATGATCTCTTTGGATCTCTTGGTCAAGTCTTAAATTGGTTTCGTTGTGCTCTAACTTGCTACATCTATCTAGTTATATATCTTATTTGGATACAACCTTGAAGTTCTTAGTGGTAATCATGTCTTGGTAATGATGCATATTTGTTAATGACTTATATCCTTACTTGCTTATGGAACTGCTTATCTCTTGTTTGGATATATCTCTACATCTACTCATATCTTGCTTTATCTTGTGTATCTTTTGGTATCTCTTGCTATGATCTAGATCCTACTTGTAGCCCTAACTTGTGATAACATCTACTAGTATTCTATCTACATGTAGTTCTAGTTCGTTTCATCAAGTGTTCTTTTACTATATGTTATGCTTGTATCTTGTTTCATACTTACTCAAGCTTGTTCCTTGAATTGCATATCTTCTATCTTGAGTTGGTTACATAGAATCATGATGTAGGAGATATAGAGCTACATTGTATGTAGGAATTGGAGCATCCTTGAAATTTATGCACATTTTGCTCCAATGTCAAATTTTGATGCAAGAAACGTCCTTCTAAGCAAGACTCGTTGCCTCACAATGAGACCTGACACTTTTTGGGCAAATTCCATCATCTCGAGGGTCAAACTTTGTGATTTATTGTTTTTATGAAACACTTTATCTTGCCTTGATCTTTGCTAAAATTACATCATAGGTTGTTCAAGTGCAAGCCTTAACTTTCTTTTCTTTCTATGCTAAGACAAGCCCCTAATTTTGCTCTTCTACTCTCCATTAGAACTTTTGTTATCTCCTTTCTTTTAACAAGTGGTGTTTCTTATCTCTTCATACCCCCACTTTTTTAAATGACAAAGGGGGAGAATGACCTTTCCTTCCTATGATAAAGGGGGAGAAAAGTACATGAAGAGGAGAACCATATCTCTTATGTAAATGGGGGAAGGTAAGGGGGAGAAAACATATATGTGTATAACATATATGAGTAGAAGACATAATATTGTATAAATGTTATGAAAGCAAACCATGCAGGAGAAATAACACCAATTGAGGGGTGTATAAGAACTCCATGAGCATCAATTGAGGGGGATCACATGAACTCAATTCTATTGAAACCCCATGGTTTCTCCAAAGGTATGAATTTACTTCAATGCTTTCAATACATTTATGGAATGGTTTACCATCTTCAAAAAGGGGACAATGTGGACTCAAGGTCAATATAGTCAACATTGACTCAAGGTCTAAATTGGCTAAACCCTTGTTTTTATGATGACTAAACCATTCCAATTATTTGTGTCTAATGTCTCTACTTGAGCGATTTTAGATTATGTATAGTCACACTCCAAATTCCCTAAATTACGCATCCTAACTTGGAGAAAAGACAAGTCAAAGTCAATACAAGTGCATGTTTTGAAATATAATGTAAATCCATTGGAATCATGTTGTAAATTACTTGTAATGATTGTATGAGTTGTAATTAAGCTTAGAAAAAATTAGGATCACTTAAATCAAATATTTGAGCACTTAAATGACATTTTCCAAAATTAATTATAGGCATTTCATCGGTCGAGTTACAATCTCGACTGATCCTTAACAGATTTTGAGAATGTTGATGATCGATCAAGTTTCCTATACTCAGAACTCGACCGACCAATGCACTAGTACAAAAGTGATTTAATCTATTGGTCAAGTTCCTACTAGGACAAACTCGATCAATTGGTCAAATTTACTTTATCACATAGTGCATTCTGTCAAGTTACCTATATAGAAACTCGACCGACAACACTGTCTAAAAAAGTGCAGAAAGTGTTTCTAATTGTTGAATGTTGCAAAACCTGAAATGCAACATCCCAAATGGCTAGTATTCGTCCTTAAGTGTTCCCAAAGGCTAAGAGGCATCCATAACTATAAATAGGGCCCCCTGGGCTTCATTCCAAGGTTGATCATTCAATGTAAAACTCTATTTGAGGTTCCTACTCTATAGTTGAGTGTTTCTTACACCCTCTTTTTCTTTAAGCTTAATCACTTGCATTATCCATTAGAGTGAGAGGAGATTTATAAGAGAGTGCATCCTACATGTATATCTTGTGAGGCTCTCACTTCCACCACCTTCCAATCTCTCATTTCAACCATGAAGATAAAGGTTCTCTCTCTCTTGGCCAAGAGAGGTGAAGAAGAATAAGGGAACGAGTCCCTTAGTGAATAACAAGGCCGAAGACTTGGAGTAAGAGTGGGTAAGCCCTTGGTGAAGGCAAAAGACTCCTTTCTCAAGTGGGTAATTTCTTGGTGAAATCTTCTCCTTGGAGAAGGTGAAGACAAAGGCTGAAGATCCAAGAAGAGTGGGTAATTCCTTCAATGCCAAAGACTTGTGCAAGAGTGGGTAAGTCCTTGGAGAAGGTTAAAGACTCCTTGCAAAGTGGGTAAGTCCTTGGGTAGGTTGAAGACTCTTGGTTGGATAGGTAAGTCCTTTGGAAGGTCATGTTACCCCAGGAAAAACTTGACTGATGGCTTAATTTGGTCTTGTCGCACAGTGGGATCGGTCGATTTACCTTTATAGAAACTCGACCGATAGCAATGTATGAAAAAGTGCAAAAAAATGTTTCTATACATTGCAGAGTTATAATAATTGAAAATATATTTGTTACAAACCATAAAGTGACTAGTTTTCATTCTTAAGTGTTCCCAATGGCTAAGAGGCATCCCATATCTTATGAATATATGAATGTAATGGTTAAGAAATTCTAGAGGCAGACCTCTCTAGGTAGCAGACTGGCATACTTCTAGTTTGAAGTGTGGAACCACTCTACATAGCTTGTCAATTAGTGCAAGTTAAATGTCTCTCATACTTGCTATATATGTTTAGTTGCACATCAAATTCCCCATTTAGCAACCTTATCTTGTGATATAATTTGAAGGTCTAATGAATTTTATTTAAGTACTTTTAGCTCTATTCATCCACTCTAGAGCATCCAATCACCCATCCTAGGATCCAACTGGGACAACTCATTCCTGTCTATTCTAGTTGAACGGCATGAGTTCTAGTTGGTCTGTGTGGACTACTCTAGAGGTAGGAGTCTTTTGGCTACTATAAGGAGGGCAAAGTTAGTTTGCAATCCGTGGTGAGATTGCTGGAGTCATTGCAAAAGTTGTTTTGTATGTTACCCGTGGTAAAGACCAGGAGCTGCACAACAGCCGTCCAAGAGAAACTAGAAGATCCAATGAGTTGTTGCCTCTGAACTTGCTTTGGGACCAGGTATAACTTGTTAAATTGTCCTTCCTATTTCATAGTAGTTGACATGATCTTGTTGTTATGGGGAATACAAATAGATACTTTTTTTATTTTTGCTGCTATATTTTGTTCCCGTATTTCCCAAGAGTAAAGTATTTCCCAAACTAATTACTCCCTTTTCCATATGCATTAAAATGGAATCCCTTTTCATAAAATAATCAATCTCCAACTAAAAATAGGAGAAAGACACAAATTCTAGTTTAGGAAGTAATCCTCCTTATTTTATCTTACTTTCCATTACATGACTTGGATTTTATTCTAATATAATCAAAATCACAAAAAGAGACTACTATACTGATTAAGACTTGGATTTTGGAAACAAAAATTGTTAAATGATATTCATAATTTTATAGCGCACATTGGATCTATTTAACAACCACTTTATCATAGGATTATATATTATCTTTTTCTCTCCCTTTCTTTGATATGTTCTTAACAATAATTATCCTCACTTGAAGGAAACTCATAAAGTCTTTTCCAATCCATATCTATTAAGTTGGTATTTATGGGGATGTCTTTCACATACAAAATGTAGCTCTTTTGAGCATTATTCAAAACAATAATATTATCCCATGGAATATCCTTTTTCTCCAAATATCTAGAATTCTCTTTCTTTTTATTAATATTTTCCAGTATAAAAATGTTAAATTTAGATAATGTTATTTGATGCCTCAATATTGTGTTTCTGTTCTTGGCTAGATAATTATCCCATTAATAGTCTAAAACACTATATGTTTATATTTTGTGGGAAAGTTCACATATAGTTCCATATTATGGATGTGCAATATTTCCAAAGTCATTGTCATTAACTTATGCACAAATCTATTTTGTTTATTTAACTTGTATAGCTATCACTCATGCCATAAAGGTAATACCATGAATAATACCATTGGAGAAATCACAAATCAATTTATTTATAGAATAGAAATTTACCAAAATTGAGGATATAATGTTTTCAAGTAACATTGTGCTTAAAATGTTTTTTATTTGTTTAACTTGTTTGATTCTATTGGTATTATGAAAATGACCAAATGGAGAGTTGTTAATAATGGTGGAGAAACTATTTGTTGATATACAAGTATGTGTCTAGTTGATCGATTCTGCGAGAACATGTAGCCCTGTATAGTCTGTATGTGACACTGTCGGTTAACATAATCAAAGGTTTTTTGAAATCCAATTATAGTACAAGTAGATGTGTTTTATATTTGTAGCATGAGTATATAGTTTCATTCACCATTATGTATGCATCATGTATGTTCCTATGTGTGAGGAAGGCATTTTGTTCCTTTCTATGATGTTTTCTATTCATGGTTTGATATGGCTATAGTATTTTAGTTAAGATTTTGTATGATGTGTTGATCAGGCTAATGGGTCAGAATAGTTGTATAACGTCGGGTTGGGTGAATTTTTTATCAAGGCTATGTTTGTATGGTTTAGTACACTAATATGGTTATAAATATCTTCCTCCGTGTGGTTCATGTTTAGGAGGTGCATGAAGTCATGTTTGATATGTTCCCACATGCTTTGGTAGAATTCGGCGGTTTGGTAGAATTTGGTGTTGAATAAGATTCTCAAATAATACAAAATATTTATCTATAGGAAAATCTCTACTGAGGAAAATGGCTCACTAAGACACATACACAATAAAATCCACAATTTTTTGTTGCTGAAGTGTGCCACATTATGATCAAATATGATACGTACATACATTAGTGGATCAAGGTTGTCTAGAAGTGTCTTGGGGCATCCTTGATTACAATATTAGTGTGGTGGAGTCAAAAACAAAATTATGAGGATAATTATTCATTTTATTGATCACTTCAATCAAAATATATTTTGAAAGAGTGTCCTTCGGCCAAGCTATGACTTCGAATGAAGTGCATAGGAATACATAACACTTATGAAAAATGATTAGGAGGCAAAAAGTAGGTCTGATATTAGGTGAACTAGAGTTATACCATGATGACAGTCAGTTGACCTAATGGTTTGACTCAAAGATATCTAGAAGCAAAAGACCTCCATAAAGAGTCTCCTGTCTAAATTAGAAGTTGATCATAATCATATCTGTCAAACTATGAGTTTGATAACAAGGTCTTCTGACCCAAACATCACATTTGACTTAATTATTTCTTTAGACATTAATGTAATAAAAGTTAACTATTTTACTGGCTCCATATGGTCCTATTTAATACCTAAATGGCTTGTGGGATCATCAACATTACTCCTTTTATGAGATAAAAAATAATATGGAAACTACAATGTTTATACTGCTTTAGAATTTTTTTAATGTAAATAATGAAAATGTGCATGATGCGAGTCTATTTGACATTACTCTAACTCGTAATTACTAGAAATACTTAACAACATTGTGAGATGCAACACTAATAAGAAATATGTCATTCATAAAAATAGGTCTAGGTGATGCCCTCAGGCCAAAGTCCCCACCAAATATAATATGATTTTGTTAAAGTGATTAAAATGGCAATAAGATTGATTTATTTAGATTCATATTTTCTTTGGGCTTCATCTAGTGATTAACGTGGTAGATAACATGATACTTCTTGTCCATGTGTTGGTCAAGAACTTCTCCCACTATTTAGTCACTTGTGTGACACATGTTATGAAAAAGAAGAGATTACTCTCTATATTGATAAAAGAATTAGACACTAGAACCTCCTTGATGAAGTTCAAGTTCTGGAGAAGTCACTATCAAATTTTAAATCAACATATTTAGAAGTATATTTGTGAGTGGCATTGCAATCTTACTAAAGCCTTTAATGAATAAACAATAGATTGCTATGTGATCCAAAAATGCATGACATGCAAAATGGAAGATGGAAGTGAAACCTTGAAAATGACTCAAATTTGTAACTTGTTGAACTCTATCCTTTTGGAGTTGACCAGCCAGCCCATAACAATGCATGTCTTCAGCATGAAGTGGAATATCTCCCAATAATGCTCTAAATATGCTTCTTTGTAGCGGAAAAGTATACCATGAAAGGTGATGCAGACATGACTTGAACGAATACCCAATGATTATGATGTCTTCCATGAAGACATCCATGATCATCTTAGTTAAACCTACAAATTTGTTGACATATAATATTAAAAAGTGGTGGGGCAATTGCATGCATAAAAAATATCCTCCTAATTGTGATGTACCGAACAAACATGTGAAAATTGTCTTCTACTTATCATAGGAATTCCTTTTTGCTTGATAAATATCAATTAGCTATCTATGTAGTAGAAGAACTCCTAGTGACATAGATGCTTCAAGACCAAATCTAGTAAGGGGAGTGGAAAATGGTATTTACTAGTGATTCTGTTCACTTAATAAAGTATATGCACTTACTCCATCACTCATGACACAAGTGGCGATCAAATCATACTCTTAATTTAAAGTTATCGTAGTGCCTCCCTCTTGGACACCGCTTGCAATGGGAACAACAAAGGTAAGTCATATATGAGATAAATGATCCCAACTCTCAACATATTAATAACGTTTCTACAAACTAACACCTTCATATTAGGATTCAACATATGTTAGTGTTCTATAGAATAATGCATGCATAGTGCTTCACTTAATATTATAATATTGGTACTTTCTTAATTAAGTGAGAAGCTTTCCTTATTGCACACATGTCAAGTAATAATTAACAACAAATTCAAACAATTTCAGCATAGGTTGTCCACATTTTCCGTGTGGAAGACGCAAAAAGGGGTTAGCAAAGGTTGGCCCAAATAGGGTTTAATTATCCTCACGCTCCATCTCCCTGACACGTTTCGGACGCAGGGGCAATACCACCCAGTCCCCACCTGCTATGTTAGATTCTTTTATTTTTTATTTTGTTATTTTGCTTATAACTTTTAAATCATAATGAATTTTTTGATGAAATAAAATTTATTTCAATCCTTATTAAAATAATATTCTAACAAGAACAATATTGACATATTTTTAAAAGAAAAGAAGAAGAAGAAAAATAATGAGGGAATAAAAGCATATATGAGGAAGTAAAAAAATAAAACAAGATATATAATATCCCAATATGGTGTTAATGCGCCCAATTTTTTAGATAAATAAATAAAAGCAAATGAACCAAATATTACAAAATACGATCAATTATGGTGGTAATGCACCCAAATTTGGTGGTAATACACCCAAATAAGTAGGTGCATTCGATAAAAAAGAGGCACAATTATGGTCGTAATGTGCCCAATTATGATGGTAATTGTGCTCAAATATTTATTCTCAAGATACTTGCATAATAGAAAATAAACCAAAAATCTTATTTTGAGTGCTCATTATCATCATCGTCGTCGTCATCACCATCACCATCACTATCATCATCATCATCATCATCATCATCATTTATAGTTATGTGTCTAATTTTTATTAAAATGTACTCATTTATATATATTTACAAATGCACCTATTTTTTATGAAGTGTGCCTCCTTTTTGATGAATTGCGTCCACTTTGTGATGAATTTATCGACTTTCTTGATTAAATGTGCCTACTTATTTGCATGAATGCAACTAATTTCTAAAAAAAGGCACATCTTTTTTACAAAATGTGCCTACTTATTTGTATGATGTGCATGATTTCTAATGGAATGTGTCTCTTTTTTATCAAATGTGACTACTTATTTGTATGATGCAACTAATTTCTAATGAAATGCGCCTCTTTTTTATCAAATGCGCATATTTATTTGTATGACACACCTAATTTTTAATGGAATGAACCTTTTTTTTATCAAATGCACCTACTTATTTGTATGATGCACATAATTTCTAATGAAATGCACATCTTTTTTATCGAATGTGTCTAATTATTTGCATGAATTCGCTTACCTATTTGAATGATGTGCCTAATTTCTAATAAAGTGTGCCTTTTTAATCAAATGTGCCTGCTTATTTGCATGAATTCACTTACTCATTAGTATAAAGCGCCTAATTTCTAATGAAATGCGCATCTTTTTATCAAATGCGCCTACTTATTTGTATGATGCGCCTAATTTCTAATGAAATGTGCATCTTTTTTATCAAATATGTCTACATATTTGCATGAATGCACATACTTATTTGTTTAAAGCACCTAATTTCTAATGAAATGAGCTTTTTTTTTATCAAATGCGCCTACTTATTTGTATGATACGCCTAATTTCTAATGAAATGTGCTAACTTGTTTGTATGGTGTGCCTAATTTCTAATGAAATGTGCCTCTTTTTTATCAAATGGGTCTACTTATTTGTATGATATGCCTAATTTCTAATGAAATGTGCCTACTTATTTGCATGAATGTACCTATTTATTTGTATGATACGCCTAATTTCTAATGACATGTGCCTTCTTTTTTATTAATTGTGCCTACTTATTTGCATAAATGCCCCTAGTTATTTGTATGATTCACCCAATTTCTCATGAAATGCACCTAGTTATTTACATGAAAGTGCCTACTTATTTATATAAAGAGCCTAATTTCTAATGAAATGTGCCTCTTTTTATCAAACGTGCCTACTTATTTGTATGATGCACCTAATTTCTAATGAAATGTACCTACTTATTTGTATGAATGCGCCTATTTCTTTATATGATGCACCTAATTTCTAATGAAATGCACCTATTTTTTTTATCAAATCCGCCTACTTATTTGCATAAATGCAACTACTTATTTATATGATGCGCTTAATTTCTAATGAAATGCACCTCTTTTTTATCAAATGCGCCTACTTATTTGCATGAATGCAACTTCTTATTTGTATAAAACGCCTAATTTCTAATGAAATGCACCTCTTTTTTTTTATCAAATGTGCATACTTATTTGTATGACGCGCCTAATGTTTAATGAAATGTGTCTACTTATTTGTATGAATGCACCTATTTATTTGTATGATGCACCTAATTTCTAATGAATTGTGCCTTTTTATCAAATGTACCAACTTATTTGCATAGATGTGCCTAATTTTTAATGAAATGAGCTGCTTTTTAATCAAATACGCCTACTTATTTGCATGAATGTGCCTACTTATTTGTATAAAATGCTTAATTTCCAATGAAATGTGCCTATTTTTAAAATCAAATATGCCTACTTATTTGTATGTTGCACCTAATCTCTAATGAAACGCACATACTTATTTGCATGACTAGACCTATTTATTTGTATGATGCGCGTAATTTCCAATGAAATGTGTCTCTTTTTTAATCAAATACGCTTACTTATTTGCATAAATGTGCCTACTTATTTGCATAAATATGCCTACTTATTTGCATAATGCGCTTAACTTCTAATGAAATGCATCTTTTTTTTATCAAATGTGCCTACTTATTTGTATGAATGTGCTTACTTATTTGTATAAAGCGCCTAATTTCTAATGAAATGTGCCTCTTTTTTTATCAATTGTGCCTACTTATTTGTATGAATGTGCTTACTTATTTGTATAAAGCGCCTAATTTCTAATGAAATGTGCCTCTTTTTTATCAATTGTGCCTACTTATTTGTATTAAGTACCTAGTTTCTAATGAAATGAGCCTCTTTTTTTATCAAATATCCTATTTATTTGCATGAATGCGCCTACTCATTTGTATGATGCATATATTTTTTAATAAAATGTGCCTCTTTTTTAACCTAATGTGCCTACTTATTTGTATGATGCTTCTTTTTTAACCTAATGTGCCTACTTATTTATATGATGCACTTAATTTCTAATGAAATACACCTCTTTTTTATCAAGTGCGCCCACTTATTTGCGTGAATGTCATACTTATTTGTATGATGCGCCTAATTTCTAATAAAATGCATCTCTTTTTTATAAAATGTGCCTACTTATATGCATGAATGTCTCTACTTTTTTTAAATAAAATATGCCTCCTTTTTAGTGAATTGCGTCCACTTTGTAGAAAAAACGCACAATTAGACACCCATTATGGTGAGAATGCACCTAGTTCAAAGATCATGTGTGACAACCCCAATTTCTATATACTTTCCATAGTGACATTCACAGATATGCGTGCACTCATATCTATAGATGTCAACAGGGAAAATATAATAGATTAAGGTAATCAACTAAAATCAGATATTGAGCCAAGATCAAAGTTCACATCATCTCATGCATCCACCCAAACATTCATTCATTCATAAGGATAAAATAAAGTCACTACATAAGGAGAGAAAATATTGTTCTAGAGAAAGATAACTTTATTACATAGGATCTCAGTCATCCTCAACTTCAACTAGGAAAAATAAACTAAAGATAACTTTATTACATAGGATCTCAGTCATCCTCAACTTCAGCTAGGAAAAATAAACTAACATCTAGCAAGAATGAGATAAGAGGAATAGATCTATCTAATATATCCTCCATGCTTATTAATTTATGCCTTGAGCATGCATTTCACTTTATTTGTCAATTGTTCCTTGCACCTAGAAAATACGAGAAACAAAACATCAACAAAGTTGGTACGTGGTAAAAGTTACACTAGTAAGGTTGCATAAAATAATATTTGAAAAGGGAAGAAAGAGAGATAAAACCATTTCTTAAGGTGAAAATCAGGTAAACATTCCTTTTATTACATTCATTTTGATGTAGTTGTACTACACATATTGCACTTGACTTACATCTAGTGTGGGCAATATAATATCAGCATACATCTAACATGGTCCAAGGAATCATACATCCATGTTAGGCAACATACATCCACACCAGGCTATGTGCTCTAGTAGATACAACCCATCATAATCATTTATGTTCTATTAGATTTGGCGAAGTATAACTCATACTAGTTCAACCAAGCAATCATATCCAAATAAGAGCATTCAAGGTATTACATATCATAGGCAACCAGAAATCTAGTCTTATACTTATAAGACCACGTACCTGCTCGAATAGATCATATATCCAAGAATTTAGGATCAACAAGAATTAAGTCGCCATGCAAGGAAAGCAAGGGTACAACATTACTATTGGTCCAAGTGACCAAGACTAAGATATGTTCTTAGTTATTATTCCTTTCATGTTATCTTATTCAGATCAGGGATTTTCCATATTCTAATTGGATTTTGAGTTATTATTAGGTCCGATCCATCATAAAATAGTTTGATTAAAAGATAGTATTTAATTAGTCAAATAGAAGATTTCTATAAACTAGGGTTTCTAGGATGGTCTGATAAAAGGGAAAGCAACCCTTAGGATATTAATGATTTTATAAAATCAGGGTTCGATTCAGAATTCGGGTCCATTCGTGATCACTAATCATCATATAATAATATTCGATTTGATATAAATATGTACATTTAATTACATGGACAGAGAGGACTAGATTTAGGGTTTCTCCTAATTATTTCATCATTTATCTACTTAGACTAGTGTTTCGAGTTATATAGGAAACATGGTTTCATTTAAGGTTAAATATATTTTATAAGGTCAGATATCATTAAGGAAAACAATTATTAATAATTAATTATAATCAGGAGGTCATTTAGGCTCTAGACAACTATTTTATAAGTAGGAAACGGATCTAGGTCCTAATCATATTTTATTTGGATAGAGAATATTTTTCTGATCAAAATGGTATATTGGTTCGATATTTTTTGATAATCCTAGCATTTTCTGGGATTTTTCTACAATAATTATTATTCTATTATTTAAGGTAAAAAGAAAAGAGAAATTATCTTGATCAACGGTCGGATCCAACTGGATTGACGGCTCTTGTTAATCTAAGGTTTTGTAAGATAGCCTGTGGATCTCTGAGTTGGAGTGGTGGCCCGTGACTCCTCTAGCTGATTTGGCGATTGTCTATTGGTCCAACTCAATCTCTGCTGGCACCCTTCCCTCCCTTGCTCTGGTTCTTCTTTATCACTGCTAGCTGAGCAGCTCGATCAACCCGGAGAGCTCCTTCTAGCTCCTAGGTGGTGATGTTGTAAGGATGAAGGCTTCTTAACCTTCACGAGGCTGCCCCACTCAGAGGAGTGGGGTTTTCTAGTTGTGGCTCCCTCTAGAGCTCAGCGCCGCCGCAGGAGAAGCGAGGTCGCCGGTGTGAGAGAGGTTTAGGGTGGAGAGGGGTTCTGAGAGCCTGCTTTCTAGCTACACACACTCGCAGTGGGTTGGCAAAAGTTTTGGAGGGGTAGGATTTGAGCAAGGAGTGTGTATGTGGTGTGATGGTGAAGGGAATAGAGGTTGAAGAAGGTGGATTGGGTAAGCGGTGCTCGGGGTGGTTGTGCTCACAATTGAGAGTGCGAAGCAAGTAAAGGGAGTATGGTGGAGCTATTGGAGGCCTTATGTAGGTGTGAGGGAGGCTAGGCGAGGAAGCCCTATGTTGCCTGCCTCCGCTAGGAGAAGGGCGAAAAAGCGGGAGTTCGTTCTCCCAGCTCGTAGGGAGAGAAGGGTTGAGATAGGGATGGTTGTCCTTGGTTTGAAGAGGAGAGGAGGATTATCCCATTCCTTTCACGAGGATGTTGGTGGATATGCGCGGGGGAAAAAGGACTCGCTCACAGTTCTGTTGGGGTCGAAGCCCAGGTCCTGCGGGAGGTAGGGGATGAAGTCTCCCCTGTTGGATCGCTGATCAACGGCAAAAATAGATCGGCATATACCAAGGCCCGCACCTAAGCTTCAAAGGGCTCCGTGACACATAATGTCATTCATTTTATTCATATAATTCCCGACTTTAGGTTCTAGGGTTCAAATTAATGATATACTATGCATGATTTCAAATTCTTATATCTCCCAAATGACTTATCCAACTAGAATGAAATTTTAAGGTAAGCTTCATGGTGTCAATATGTGACTATGGTATAAATTGGAGATCCAAATTCAAAAATTTGACATGTTCATTTACTAAATACATTATCACATGTATTTTAACATCATAACATACTAGGGTTTGCATTTTTTTTTGCAATTTGTGACACATCTTTGTTCAATTGAGTGAGGCAAGTATATGAGGGTATTTTTGGTCCACAAATTTGATAATAAGACTTTTAAGAGAGAGAGAAAACATTTTAAAAACTCACTTTGTCACATTCTCCCCTCCTTTTAAGAATTTTGCCCACAAAATTCAAGCAGCCTAAAAGAGATGTGGATATTTCTGCTCGATCTCTGACTTGAGCTCCCATGTGGCATCGGTTTGATGATGGTGACTCCAGAGAACTTTCACCATATCTATATGTCGATTACTGCAAAGCTCCTTTGTCTTGAAATCAAGGATTTTGACTGGTAACTCTACATACGACATATCATCTTTCAGCTCGAGAGGCTCATGATTCAGAATGTGACTGGGGTCTTTTACATAAGGCTTCAGATTAGATACATGAAAGACATTATGCATGGCACTATACTGAGGTGGCAAAGCAAGATGATAGGCACATTCTCCAACCCTTTCAAGGATCTCAAAGGGTCCCACATAACGAGGATTGAGCTTTCCCTTATTCTTAGCCAAAGCTCAAATAGGTCAGATCTTCAGAAAGACATGATCACCTTCCTTGAACTGACGTTCCTGTCGGTGAGCATCTGCATATGATTTCTTCCTATCCTGTGCTCGCTTCATTCTCTGCCTGATCAATGCAACTTTATCCAGCATACAGCTGCATCTCCTCAGATTTCATCAATGTGTGTTCTTCGACATCATCCCAATGTAATGGAGATCTGCACGGTCAGCCATAGAGAGCTTCATATGGTGGCATCCCAATACTCGCCTGATAGCTATTATTATAGGCGAACTCGGCTAAAGGCAGGTAATGGTCCCACGAGCCTTCCCAGTCAAGCACACAAGCTCATAGAAGATCCTCTAGAATCTGCATTGTTCGTTCTGACTGTCCATCTGTCTGCGGATGGTAAGTTGTATTGAAGTTCAACTTGGTGCCAAATTCTTCTTGAACCTATTTCCACGGCTTTGAAGTGAACTTTGGGTCTCGGTCCGAGACAATGGATGTTGGAACTCCATGCAGATGTACAATCTCCCATATATAAAGGTCGGCCAACTCAGAAACTTTTGCAGTAGTCTTCACATGGAGGAAATGAGCTGACTTGGTAAGACAATCCATGATGACCCATGCAGCATCGTATCCCTTCCTGGTGTTGGGTAGCCCTACCAAGAAATCCATGCTGATGTGTCCCCATTTCCATTCTGGAATTTCAAGGGGTTGTAGTAGACCGCCTGGTCTCTGGTGCTCGGCCTTGATCATCTGGCATGTCAGACATCGGGACATGAATTCAGCAATATCACGCTTCGTACCTCTCCACCAGAACTGACGTTGTAGGTCTTTGTGCATCTTCGTCATGCCAGGATGGACTGTGTACTTTGACCCATGTGCCTCACTAAGAATCTTTGTCTTTTCAGCTGACTGCTCTGGAACCCACATGCGGTTCTTGTATCGAAGACCACCATCAATACCCACCGACAGATGTGTTTGAGGCTTAGCCAGGAGGGAGGAGAGCTCTGCAAGCTCGGGACTAGTTTTCTGTGCCTATAGAAGTTTAGAATGCAAGTTGGATGTGATAGAGATGTTATTGACATGCATACGGTCAGCCAGGAATTGTGGTCTCCAGCTTACTAGGTCCTCCATGTTCCTCCATTCGGGTACAGACAGAGATGCACATATAGCTCTTTTCCTACTAAGAGCATCTGCAACTACATTGGCCTTGCCTGGATGGTAGCCAATGGTGAATTCGTAGTCCTTCAGGTACTCAATCCACCGTCGTTGTCACAAATTCAGATCCTTTTGAGTCAGAATGTACTTGAGACTTTTGTGGTCGGTGAAGATATCAAATGTTGCCCCGTACAAGTAATGCCTCCAGATTTTTAGAGCATGGATGATAGCATCTAACTCCAAATCATGCATAGGATAATTCAACTCATTAGGTTTCAGCTGTCTGGAAGCGAAGGCCACTACTTTCCCGTTCTACTGTAGGACACACCCTAGTCCATGTCGGGAAGCATCAGTGAATATCACAAATCCTTCATTGCCAGATGGTAGAATAAGGACAGGTGCTGACGTCAACTTCTACTTAAGCTCTTGGAAGCTAGACTCACAAGCAGCTGACCAGATGAAATGCTCATCCTTCCGAGTCAGTTTGGTCAGAGGAAGTGTGACTTTGGAAAAGTTTGGAATAAAACGACGATAATATCCGGCCAGACCCAAGAAACTCCAGATTTCAGAAGGATTCCGGGGAGGTTTCCAATCAAGTACAGCAGAGACTTTGGCGGGATCGATAGATATATTACCCCCAGAGATGACATGACCAAGAAACATAACTTTGTCAATCGAGAATTCACATTTAGAAAGCTTGCCATAAAATTTCTGGGCTCGAAGAATCTCAAGGACAGACTTCAAATTCTCTCGATGTTTCTCTATAGAATCATAATAGATTAGAATAGCATCAATGAAGATGACCACAAACTCATCAAGATAAGGTTGGAAGACTTTGTTCATCAAGTTCATGAATACGCCAGGTGCGTTGGTCAACCCGAACGACATCACCAGAAATTCATAGTGCCCGTAATGAGTTCGAAAAGCAGTCTTAGATATATCTGAATCCTTGACCTTAAGTTGATGGTAGCTAGAACAAAGATCATTTGTAGAAGACTTTAGCAGTACGAAGTTAATCAAAGAGGTCATCAATACGAGGGAGGGGATACTTGTTTTTAATGGTAGCTTAGTTCAACATGCGATAGTCAATACACATTCACATTGAATCATCTTTCTTTTTAACAAAAAGGACAGGTGCACCCCAAGGGGAAATGCTAGGGTGGATAAAACCTTTATCAAGAAGTTCTTGTAATTATTTCTTCAACTCCATAAGCTCAGCAGGTGCCATCCTATAAGGTTCCCTAGAAATCGGAGTGGTTCCAGGAAGAAGGTCTATGGAGAACTCAATGTCTCTGTTTGGAGGCAGCCCAGGAAGCTCCTCTGGAAATACATCAAAGAAATCACGTACCACCTTCAGTCTTTCTACAAACATGTTGTCAGGACTGGTCTCTGAGACAAATGCGAGGAAGACTTTACATCCTTTAGATATGAGCTTTTTAGCTTCAAGAGAGGAAATTATTACATTATTACAAAATCCGCTTCCCTAAGGGATCACCACAGGAGAGGAATGAGGCTGAGAGAGAACCACCATCTTGTTTCTACAGTCAATGTGAGCATGATATGTGTATAGCCAATCCATGCCAAGAATAATATCAAAGTCTTCCATGGTTAAGAGAATGAATTCAAAGGGCATATCATGATTTTCAAATTTTAGAGGGAGGACATCAGTTTTCTGTAATGTAGTGAATATTTTTCCACTAGGAGTTGACACATCCAGAATATATCCCAAGTCCCTTATATGTAAGTGCAACATTGAGGCTATATTTCGAGAGATAAATGTATTTGTGGATCCAAAGTCAAATAATGCTTTAACGGGATGTCCATTCAAGAAAACAATGCCTACACAGTATAATTATATTTTAAGTATTTGAAGGCATTTAAACGAGATATTAGATATATGAAAAAGATTTAAGGTTACCTTCAACAAGCTGGTTCAGATTTTCCCTAGCCTCTTCTACTATTACTGCGAACACCCTAGCATTGTGGTGTCCCTGAGGGGTTGGAGAACCCACTGGAGGTTTGCCAAGGATAGATGCATTGGCACACTTGGCAAGGAAATGTCCCTCCTTCTTGTAGATGTAGCAGATCGGCTTAGTGTAGCGACAAGGTCCATCATGTCCTCGTCCACAAGTCTTGCATTTTTTACGGTAATCCATCAGCTTATTGTTCTTCTGTCCTTTCTTCCCTGAACCTCCTCCTTTTCCTGATCCTTTATTATGACCAGGGTGGAACTTCTTGAAATTCTCTTCCTCAGTGGTGGTCAACCCTAAATATCCTATACTAGAAGGCTTTTGCAATCGCTTCTCCCTTTCCTGCTTAAGGGCCATGTCTAGGGCTTCATCAATGTTTCAAGGACGGGAGGCTATAACTAGGGTTTTCAGGTGTGCGGAGAGGCAGTCTACATAATGCTCAGTGAGGCGATCCTCAGTCCAGATAGGGGCATAGCGTTCCATAAGCCTAAACTTTCGGGTATAATCGGCCACTAAGAGACTGCCCTACCTAAGCTCCATGTACATTTTCTCTTTCCTCTTCCTCTCAGTTATGGGCATGAAACGGTCAGTGAAGAGGGTCTTGAAGGCTTCCCATCCCAAGTTGTCTACTTCCTCCCCCAGGTTTCCACCATAGTTCTCCCACTAGATCTTTTCCCCTCCCTTAAGCAGATGGGTGGCAAATTTGACCTTCTTTTGCTTGGGTACTTCTAGGGTACGGAAGGCATTCTCTACAGAAAGGATCCAGGCCTCAGCCTTGTCCATGACCTCAGGTTGATCTTCCCCCCAAAAGAAATCAGGGTTGAGCTTAATGAAGTCTATCACCGTCACTTCCTTCTTCCTAGAGGAGCTAGGTTCAGGGGTTCCTTTTGTGGTGAGGGTTTCGATAAAGTCTAGAAGGATTTTCTTCTGTTCTTCCCACCTTTCCTTGGCCACGGCATCGAGATCAGGTACTTCAGAGGTTTCAGGCTCATTTCTCTTCTTAGAGGATGATTCCTCTGAGGCCTTTGAGTTGTGAGTTTTTAGAGGCATCCTAGAAATTAATTTGGACATATTAGATTTATTACTTCAACAATTATTCTCACCATTATCATTATTTTATCACATAATACTTCATATTCTCTTTTATTAATTATTAATGACTTTAATGTCATGATTAGTGGAGGATACCCTAAATCCTTATCAGTTGATCCTTAAGACTTTCTAAATAGAGAGACTCATACTGAACCTTATAACAGAGGTAAGAGGGAAAATTTATTTTAAAACATAGATAAGAGGGAAAATTTTCCTATAGAAGAGGTGAGAGGGAAAAATTATAGATGAGAAGGTTCCTAAATTAAGGTACACCCAAGAATAGAGGACACTTAGGGTATCATCCAGGTAGACTTATACTGTCATAAAGGTAGCCTCGTGATTTCAAAGCTAAGTGGCTCGGAGACTTTAGTCAGACCCATGGCAGATGCTATCCTAGACACCTCCACCCTTCACATCCCTAACTCAAGGACTACCCTAGACTCAAAATAGGGTGAATAAAATTCATGTGACTTAATGTGTGAACATTGGCTCTGATACCAACTGTGATGACCCCAATTTCTATATACTTTCCATAGTGGCATTCACAGATATGCGTGCACTCATATCTATAGATGTCAAAAGGGAAAATATAAGATATTAAGGTAATCAACTAAAATCAGATATTGAGCCAAGATCAAAGTCCACATCATCTCATACATCCACCCAAACATTCATTCATTCATTAGGATAAAATAAAGTCATTACATAAGGAGAGAAAATATTGTTCTAGAGAAAGATAACTTTATTACATAGGATCTCAATCATCCTCAACTTAAACTAGGAAAAATAAACTAACATCTAGCAAGAATGAGATAAGAGGAATATATCTATCTAATATATCCTCCATGCTTATTAATTTATGCCTTGAGCATGCATTTCACTTTATTTGTTAGTGGTTCCTTGCACCTAGAAAATATGAGAAACAAAAACATTAACAAAGTTGGTACGTGGTAAAAGTTACACTAGTAAGGTTGCATAAAGAAAATATTTGAAAAAGGAAGAAAGAGAGATAAAACCATTTCTTAAGGTGAAAATCAGGTAAACATTCCTTTTATTACATTCATTTTGATGCGGTTGTACTACACATATTGCACTTGACTTACATCTAGTGTGGGCAATATAATATCATCATACATCTAACATGGGCCAAGGAATCATACATCCATGTTAGGCAACATACATCCACACCAGGCTATGTGCTCTAGTAGCTACAACCCATCATAATCATTTATGTTCTATTAGATTTGGCGAAGTATAACTCATACTAGTTCAACCAAGCAATCGTATCCAAATATGAGCATTCAAGGTATTCATATCATAGGCAACCAGAAATCTAGTCTTATACTTATAAGACCACGTACCTGCTCGAATAGATCAGATATCCAAGAATTTAGGATCAACAAGAATTAAGTCACCCTGCAAGGAAAGCAAGGGTACAACATTACTATTGGTCCAAGTGACCAAGACTAAGATATGGTCTTAGTTATTATTCCTTTCATGTTATCTTATTCATATCAGGGATTTTCCATATTCTAATTGGATTTTGAGTTATTATCAGGTTTGATCCATCATAAAATAGTTTTATTAAAAGATAGTATTTTAATTAGTCAAATAGAAGATTTCTATAAACTAGGGTTTCTAGGATGGTCTGATAAAAGGGAAAGCAACCCTATGGATATAAATGATTTTATAAAATCAGGGTTCGATTCAGAGTTCATATCCATTCGTGATCACTAATCATCTTCTAATAATATTAGATTTGATATAAAGATGTACATTTAATTACATGGAGAGAGAGGACTAGATTTAGGGTTTCTCCTAATTATTTCATCATTTATCTACTTAGACTAGTGTTTCGAGTTATATAGGAAACATGGTTTCATTTAGGGTTAAATATATTTTATAAGGTCAGATATCATTAAGGAAAACTATTATTAATAATTAATTATAATCAGGAGGTCATATAGGCTTTAGATAACTATTTTTGAAATAGGAAATGGATCTAGGTCCTAATCATATTTTATTTGGATAGAGAATATTTTTCTGAGAAAAATGGTTTATTGGTTTGATATTTTTTGATAATCCTAGCATTTTCTAGGATTTTTCTAAGATAATCATTATTCTATTGTTTAAGGTAAAAAGAAAAGAAAAATTACCTTGATCAACGGTCCCAACTGGATCGATGGCTCTCGTTGATCCAAGGTTTTGCAAGATAGCCTGCGGATCTCTAAGTTGGAGTGGTGGCCCACAACTCCTCTAGCTGATTTGGCGATTGTCTATTGGTCCAAATCGATCTCTCTTGGCACCCTTCCCTCCCTTGCTCTGCTTCTTCTTTCTCACTGCTAGCCGAGCAGCTCGATCAACTCCGGCGAGCTCCTGCTAGCTCCTGGGTGGTGATGTTGTGGGGATGAAGGGTCCTTAACCTTCGTGAGGCTGCCCAATTTAGAGGAGTGGGGTTTTCTGGTTGTGGCTCCCTCTGGAGCTCAGCGCCGCCACAGGAGAGGTGAGGTCGCCAACGTGAGAGAGGTTTAGGGTGGAGAGGGGTTATGGGAGCCTGCTTTCTAACCGCACACGCTCGCGGCGGGTTGGTGAAAGTTTTGGAGGGGTAGGATTTGAGCAAGGAGTGTGTATGTGGTCTGACGGTGAAGGAAGCGGTGCTCGGGGTGGTTGTGCTCGCAATTGAGGGTGAGAAGTGAGTAAAGGGAGTATGGCGGAGCTATAGGAGGCCTTATATAGGCGTGAGGGAGGCTAGGCGAGGAAGCCCTATGTTGCCTGTCGTTGCTAGGAGAAGGGTGAAAAAGCGGGAGTTTGTTCTCCCAGCTCGTAGGGCGAGAAGGGTTGAGATAGGGATGGTTGTCCTCGATTTGAAGAGGAGAGGAGGATTATCCCATTCCTTTCACGAGGACGTTGGTGGATATGCACGTGGGAAAAAGGACTCACTCACAGTTCTATTGGGGCCGAAGCCCGGGTCCTGCGGGAGGTAGGAGACGAAGTCTCCCCTGTTGGATCGCTGATCAACGGCCAGAAATAGCTCGTGTTAGTATGTATGCCCATAGATCAAGTCATGTGATGATTGTAATGGGATACTTTATAAATGATTTGAATAATAATAAAGGCAAATTCCAATCTATATGTTTAAACTGTTTCTGAGATGATGGTGTAACATGATAGATGTCTAAAGAATTGTTTTACTCAATGACGTATGCTTTTGGGTTGAGGACCTAAACGATGAGATCATACGGATGTTAAGAGTATACATTCTTGTTTAGTCCCTAGTCGGTTGTTATTGTGGAAATAACCATAGACATCAATAACACTGAAGACTAGATTGTGTGTTGGTTGATGACAGAATCTCATTAGTCATGATATAGTGATATCAAACCAAGCACATAGGTACTTGTTAGAGAACAAGGTACCGGACAGACCCACCGTGAGAGTGACACATGGAACCATGACTTGGTAGTCACAGTCAGCTCTCACAGTGATGGTGGTGAGTGTTATTCTTAGACATGAAATCACTACACTCAACACATGTCGTTGGGTACACTTTAACATCATCAAACGCAGTCCTGAAACATGGGTTGTTATAAAGGTGATGATTGGGTGGCTTTGACACATGGGGCTTTTGAGGGGTGAGTGATAGATATAGGATTTGTCCCTCCTGAGGGAGTTTGATATCCTTGGCCACTTGATGAGTAGGATTGAGAAAGGCATGCGCATGCACATGTGAATCAATATGTGATATTGATGTCACACACATCTCACCCAGTCTGCTCTGAGATCAAGGAAAGGAATGAACGTTGACAGGATGACTGTTCCATACCTCGAGTTCATTCTGGATATCAGTGACAAAGGAATTATACATTCACTGTAACACCATTCACAGATTGTAGGATTGAAAGTTGTTCTCCAACTTTCTATTTCACTTAGGTAGCACTGATGTGTGACTAGGCACCGCTCTTTGCTTGTGAAGTCATAAATGTTATGGACTTTCACTGCAAACGTGAAATGGACCTGCAGGGTCACACACATAGGATTTAACCTGGAAGAGGAGTTTTGTCCACAAACAATGTTTAGATTGATTACTAAAGGAGTTTAGTAGTTCAATTAAACACTCAATTAATCGATAGCTCAATATCATAATGTTCAAGGTGTTGGACACATTGATTGGAGTATCGGATTGATTGAAATCGCAATTGACTGATTCTGCACAATCTGCATTCCCAACCGATCGGCTCATGAGATGAACCGATCGGCTGAGCTAGGTGAACCGGTCGGCTCAAGTGTTGAACCGATCGGCTCATTGTCAGGGTGAACCGATTGCTTCAAGTGTTGAAACAATCGATTAAATTGGTGCAACCGAGCAAGTTGGGAAAGTAGGATTGGTGAGAATTTTCCTTTCGTTTCAATTGTCCAATTTGATTGGAAATAGGATTGGTATTCGATACCAATTAGAAACAAAAGAAGGAAAGTCAATCGGGAACCGACCAGGACCACCAACCAACCGATTCAAGGGTCCCAACCGATCGGTTGAGGTGTCAACCGACCGGTTCAGGTCTCCAACCGACCGTTTCAGTTGTGAAACGATCGGTTCAGGTTGTGAGTTGGTTGTTTTGTGGAAAATCTCGAACCCTTCTACTCCTGCCTTTAGTCCCATATTGTCGGGCACAGAGAACCCTATCCCATGACCCACCTATATATATAGGGGTATTGGGGGCTTCTCAGAGTACAACTCAGTGCAAGCCCGTTGCTCTACAAAGTTGTCGTTCTCTCTGGCTTTGGTAATCGAGAGAGCTCGAGCAAGTGCTACCCGAAAAGGGAGGCACAACAAGGGAAGGACAATTGTAGTTGCAACTGGTAGTAGGAGAGTGTGTTGGCGACTAGTACGCCAACAGGAGGGTGCGACTCCTTTCGGTTCCTTGTGCGATAAGGAGATCGGAGTTCCAGGCAGTCCATGTGGAGGACTGCAGAGGCGGGAGACCTCTGTCACTCATAGGACAACTGTCAATCCCGACAGTCCCAGTGAGAGGAGGAGTCTTCAGTCCCGGTGCGACCAGGAGCTGCACAGACACCGTCCAAGACCGGAGGTGAAGACCACACAAGGCGCGAGGTACTGTCGCCGAGCAAGCCTCAGGACAAGGTATGCATCCACAAACCATCTTTCCTATTATATAGACGTTGACGCGATTCCTTTTGTTCTGGGTTTTTGGAGAAATTTTTGTTTCCTCTGATTCTCTGCCTCCTCTAAAACCCAACAGTGGTATCAGAGCCACGTCAACCGCTCTATATTTTAGTATTATCGATATGATCGATTTTGGTTTGTCACCTTTATTTATTGCATGTGATGCGAATAATATCGGCTTTATACATGTCCAATCCACAAATCCCAAATATACATATATGATATGTAATATTAATGCACTCGATACGCGTCGCCCTTAAACGAGTTTTGTGGTGGATGTGTAGCATGATTATGGCCTATAAACCCCTATATCTGTGTGTGGTTGTATGTGATTGCTTGCATCTCAGTCAGCGCACTGATTCCCCTTCTCTTATTCCTGATGTAACTCGAAATAATTTGAGAACTATTCTCCTACCTTTGCTCCCCCCGAATGTAACTCGGGGTTTCACAATTATATTGTAAATAGGATAGATTTTATTTCCTATTATGTCAAAAAATGGCAAACGACCTGAGACGATCGGTTCAAGGCGTGAACCGATCGGTTGGTGGTCCACATGACCGGTTCGAGGAGCGAGATGAGCGGGTGGCGACCTGATGAGATGCACAACGACCGGTGAACCGATCGGCTGGAGGAGCCAGTCGATCGGCTGGAGGAGCTAGTCGATCAGCTGGTGGCACCCGAACAACCAACCTGATGGCGAGCTGATCGGTCATGGAGATGAGCTGATCAAACCCAGAAAGGCAGGCACAGATTTCATCTTATACAGGTTGCATGTGATGTAGACCTAGATGACCGTGATTCCTCTTGACTCGAGGAATCACAATAGGATGGCCATAATCATTACTTTTTATCATTTTGCATGTTTCTGTGGGATATAGCATGTATATGATACTTACTATATATTGTGGTGATTGGATATGTATATGTATATAAAAACCAAATCCCTCATTAAATATTAAGTTTTAGATGCCTTTCAAATGCGACACACGTGAAAATCTTGATCGGCCAAGTGTGGGCACGCCCTAGCGTGGTGCACCGTCTATCTCATGGAAGCGTGAAGGATGAATGTGTGGGTCTGCCCTAGCAGGGTGCATGTTCATCGTGTTGGCTTTGGGTTGGACTTAACAAGGTGATCTAGATGGGATCTAGTACCTTGAGGCATATAGATAATCATGGCAAAGAGTTGCATATGACATCTTTCAAGAGTTTCATATGATGCAATTGGCAAGAGTTGCCTACCTGAGAGATCTAAGTTGTGGGTGGCAGCCCTAGCTGGTCCATAGCTCAGAGGATTTCAGGATCTTGACCCACTAGAAGATTGTACGCTGCAATCTTCTGAATTGATGGTGAGGGCTATCAATTTGAGTCAAAATAGTGGGAGCGGTAATTAATTAAAGGCCTAATTAACTATCGTCAAATTTATTCAAATCAAATCAAAAGGAGTTTTGACAAATGCAAATTTTCTCTTGTAGAATGGCAAAAGGAAAATTAATTGAGAATAAATTCCATAACTGGTTGAGGACTATGAGAAGTGTTCTGCACAATCCAGATATACCAGGAGCCTTTGAATCCACTCTATGTATGCTTAACGCGTTGGTGAAGAAGAAAGAAAGTTCATTGATAGAGATCAATGGAACGATAGGTAAAGGAGAGAAGGGTTCTCTCACCAAACCAATTTCTTCTACATGGAGAGGATGGAAGGAACGATGGAAGAAGAAGTCAGAAATAGAGATCTCTACTTCTGGTGTATACGTGATAGAGATTAACTTTACTACTTCTTCGTCATGGGTACTTGATACCGGATGCGGATCTCACATTTGTTCAAATGTGAAGGATCTTAAGAGAAGTAGGCCTTTAGGAAAAGGCGAGGTTGAACTACGTGTTGCCAATGGGGCAAGAGTTGCCGCCAGTGCCGTAGGAACCTATGAGTTAACTCTACCAAGTGGGCTAATAATAGAGTTGAAGAACTGCTATTATGTACCTGCCATAAATAGGAATATCATTTCCGTCTCTTATTTGGACAAAGATGGATTTGAATTTCTTATTAAGAGTGGAAGGTGTTCCATTTCTAAAGATGGGATCTTTTATGGCAGTGCCCTAATGTCTTATGGTCTATACTTGATAGACTTGGAGACAAGTGTATACAACATAAACACCAAAAAGTAAAAACTCAACGACTCAAACAAAACATATCTCTGGCATTGTTGTCTAGGGCACATAAATGAGAAGCGCATTTCTAGACTCCATAAAGATGGTTATCTAGACTCTTTTGATTATGAATCAATAGAGACATGTGAATCTTGTTTGTTGGGCAAGATGACCAAGACTCCCTTTTCAGGTAAAGGTGAGAGAGCTAGTGATCTATTAGGACTCATACATACTGATGTATGTGGGCCTTTTAGAACTAATGCCAGAGGTGGGTATCAGTACTTCATTACCTTTACTGATGACTTAAGTAGGTATGGCTATGTGTACCTGATGAAACATAAGTCAGAAACCCTTGAAAGGTTCAAGGATTTCATGAATGAAGTACGGAACCAACTTGGTAAAAGTATTAAGGCACTTCGATCCGATCGAGGTGGAGAATAATTGAGCCAGGAGTTTGAGGACCTTCTGCGAGCCCGTGGTATTGTATCACAATGGACTCCGCCTGGAACACCACAGCATAATGGTGTGTCTGAAAGAAGGAATCGCACATTGTTGGATATGGTGCAATCAATGATGAGTTTTGTTGATCTTCCAATTTCTTTCTGGGGTTATGCTCTTGAAACCGCAGCGTTTACACTTAACTGTGTGCCATCTAAATCGGTTCAAAAGACACCATATGAGATTGGTACGGGAAGCGTCCCGTTTTGTCTTTTATGAAGATTTGGGGTTGTGAAGCTTACGTCAAGAAAATGTTTCCTGATAAGCTTGGACCCAAATCCGATAAATGTAATTTTTTTGGATATCCCAAGGAAACAAGGGGATATTACTTATACCAACCTACTGACAACAAAGTGTTTGTTGCCAGGGATGTTGTATTCCTAGAGAGGGAATTTATTTCCAAAGGAAGCAGTGGGAGGAATATAGAGCTTGAAGAGGTTCAAGCCCAACAAGAAAACATTGAACCGGTAGATGTACCAGAGGAAAATGTAGATTCACAAGGTGTTGTGGAATCTCAGTCTCCTCAGGTAACACAAGGACCTCGTAGATCTAGTAGGACCCACCTTGAACCTGGGAGGTTTGGATACCTTGTGACTCAAGAAGGTGGAGAGTTGATCATAGATGATGATCCAACTACCTACGTAGAAGCTATGGAGGGAGCAGATTCTGAGAAATGGCTTGAAGCCATGAGATCCGAGATGGAATCCATGTACTCCAACAAAGTATGGACTTTTGTGGAACAACCCGAAGGGGTAAAACCCATAGGGTGCAAGTGGGTCTTTAAGAAAAAGACTGACATGGATGACAATGTGCAAACTTATAAAGGCAGATTGGTTGCAAAGGGATTTTGACAAGTTCAAGGTGTTGACTATGATGAAACCTTTTCTCCAGTTGCCATGATTAAGTCCATCAGGATCATGCTTGCTATTGCAGCTTATTATGACTATGAGATTTGGCAGATGGATGTTAAAACCGCATTCCTTAACGGGAATATAAATGAGGATGTGTACATGACACAGCCTGAAGGTTTTGTAGATCCAAAGAATGCTAATAAAGTCTATAAGCTGCAAAGGTCAATCTATGGATTGAAGCAAGCATCTCGGAGTTGGAATCTTTGATTTGATGAGGAAGTCAAAGTGTTTGGCTTTATTTAAAATGAAGATGAACCTTGTGTGTACAAGAAGGTTAGTGGGAGCTCGACCACATTCCTCATATTGTATGTAGATGACATACTTTTGATGGGGAATGATGTCTTAGCCTTAGAGAAGGTAAAGACTTGGCTTGGGAAAACTTTCTCAATGAAGGACTTGGGAGAAGAATCCTACATTCTAGGAATTAAGATCTATAGAGATAGATCTAGAAGGCTTCTCGGACTAAGTCAAAGCACGTACATCGACAAAGTGCTGAAGCGATTCAGCATGGAGAACTCAAATAGAGCCAACATCCCCATGCTACATGGAGTCACCATCTCTAGAGCTCAATGTCCCCAATCTTGTGAAGAGAGGGAGCATATGAATGGGATCCCATATGCATCAGCCATCGGGTCCATCATGTACGCTATGTTGTGCACACACCCAGATGTCTCGTATGCTCTCAGCATGACGAGCAGGTACCAGTCAGATCCCGGGGATGATCACTAGACAGCCGTGAAGAACATCCTCAAGTACTTGTGAAGGACTAAGGATCAGTTTCTTATTTACGGTGGTGAGGAAGAGGTGGTTGTAAAGGGTTACACCGATGCAAGCTTCCAAACCGATAAAGATGATTATAGATCGCAGTTAGGATTTGTGTTTTGCCTTAATAATGGAGTTGTGAGCTGGAAGAGTTCCAAGCAAGAAATAGTTACCGATTCTACTACAGAGGCCGAGTATATTGCTGCTTCACATGCAGCAAAGGAGGCTGTGTGGATCAGGAAGTTCATTTCTGAACTTGGTGTAGTTCCCAGTAGCTGTGATGTAATTGAGATTTATTGTGACAATAATGGAGCTATTGCACAAGCTAAGGAGCCCAGATTACATCAGCGGTCCAAGCACATACTGCGGCGCTTCCATCTCATACGAGAGATCGTACAACGAGGAGATGTGAAGATTTTCAAGGTACCAACTGAAGACAACATAGCTGATCCACTGACTAAGGCCCTTTCTCAGCAGAAGCATGATGGTCATGCTAGGTCACAAGGACTGCGATTCCTTGGTGACTGGCTCTAAGTGCAAGTGGGAGTCTGTTGGTATGTATGCCCATAGAGCAAGTCATGTGATGATTGTAATGGGATACTTTGTAAATGATTTGGATAATAATAAAGGCAATTTCCAATCTATATGTTTAAACTGTTTCTAAGATGATGGTGTAACAAGATAGATGTCTACAGAATTGTTTTACTCAATGACGTATGCTTTTGGGTTGTGTACCTAAAAAATGAGATCATACGGATGTTAAGAGTATACATTCTTGTTTAGTCCTTAGTCGGTTGTTATTGTAGAAATAACCATAGACATCAATAACACTGAATACTAGATTGTGTGTTGGTTGATGACAGAATCTCATTAGTCATGATATAGTGATATCAAACCAAGCACATACGTACTTGTTAGAGAACAAGGTACCAGACAAACCCACCATGAGAGTGACACATGGAACCATGACTTGGTAGTCACAGTCAGCTCTCACAGTGATGGTGGTGAGTGTGATTCTTAGACCTGAAATCACTACACTCAACACATGTCGTTGGGTACACTTTGACATCATCAAACACAGTCCCAAAACATGGGTTGTTATAAAGGTGATGATTGGATGGCTTTGACACATGGGGCTTTTGAGGGGTGAGTGATAGATATGGGATTTGTCCCTCCTGAGGGAGTTTGATATCCTTGGCCACTTGATGAGTAGGATTGAGAAAGGCATGCGCATGCACGTGTGAATCGATATGTGATATTGATATCACACACATCTCACCCAGACTACTCTGAGATCAAGGAAATGAATGAACGTTGACAGGATGATTGTTCCATGCCTCGAGTTCATTCTGGATATCAGTGACAAAGGAATTATACATTCACTGTAACACCATTCACGGATTGTAGGATTGAAAGTTGTTCTCCAACTTTCTATTTCACTTGGGTAGCACTGATGTGTGACTATGCACCACTCTTTGCTTGTGAAGTCATAAATGTTATGGACTTTCACTGCCAACGTAAAATGGACCTGCAGGGTCACACACATAGGATTTAACCTGGAAGAGGAGTTTTGTCCACAAACAATGTTTAGATTGATTACTAAAAGAGTTTAGTAGTTCAATTAAACACTCAATTAATCGATAGCTCAATATCATAATGTTCAAGGTGTTGGACGCATTGATTGGAGTATCAGATTGATTGAAATCACAATTGACTGATTCTGCACAATCTGCATTCCCAACCGATCGGCTCATGAGATGAACTGATCGGCTGAGCTAGGTGAACCGTTCGGCTCAAGTGTTGAACCGATCGGCTCATGGTCAGGGTGAACCGATTGCTTCAAGTATTGAAACGATCGATTCAACTGGTGCAACCGAGAAAGTTGGGAAAGTAGGATTGGTGAGAATTTTCCTTTCGTTTCAATTGTCGAATTTGATTGGAAATAGGATTGGTATTCGATACCAATTAGAAACAAAAGAAGGAAAGTCAATTGGGAACCGACCAGGACCACCAACCGACCGGTTCACTTGTAAACCGATTGGTTCAAGGGTCCCAACCGATTGGTTGAGGTGTCAACCGACCGGTTCAGGTCTCCAACCGACCGTTTCAGTTGTGAAACGATCGGTTCAGGTTGTGAGTTGGTTGTTTTGTGGAAAATCTCGAACCCTTCTACTCCTGCCTTTAGTCCCATATTGTCGGGCACAGAGAACCATGTCCCATGACCCGCCTATATATAGGGGTATTGGGGGATTCTCAGAGTACAACTCAGTGCAAGCCGGTTGCTCTGCAAAGTTGTCGTTCTCTCTGGCTTTGGAAACCGAGAGAGCCCGAGCAAGTGCTACCCGAAAAGGGAGGCACAACAAGGGAAGGACAACTGCAGTTGCAACTGGTAGCAGGAGAGTGTGTTGGCGACTAGTACGCTAACAGGAGGGTGTGACTCCTTCCGATTCCTTGTGCGACAAGGAGATCGGAGTTCCAGACAGTCCGTGTGGACGAATGTACAGGCGGGAGACCTCTGTCGCTCGGAGGACAACTGTCAATCCCGACAGTCCCGGTGGGAGGAGGAGTCTTCAGTCCCAGTGCGACCAGGAGCTGTACAGACACCGTACAAGACCGGAGGTGAAGACCGCGCAAGGCGCGAGGTACTGTCGCCGAGCAAGCCTCGGGACAAGGTATGCATCCACAAACCATCTTTCCTATTATATAGACGTTGACGATTCCTTTTGTTCTGGGTTTTTGGAGAAATTTTTATTTCCGCTGCTTCTCTGCCTCCTCTAAAACCCAACAGCTCGGCCTATACCAAGGCCCGCGCTCAAGCTTCAAAGGGTTGTGTGACACATAATGTCACACATTTGATTCATATAATTCCCAACTTTAGGTTCTAGGGTTCAAATTAATGATATATTATGCATGATTTCAAATTCTTATATCTCCCAAATGACTTATCCAACTAGAATGAAATTTTAAGGTAAGCTTCATGATGTCAATATGTGACTATGGTATAAATTTGAGATCCAAATTCGAATATTTGATATGTTCATTTACTAAATACATTATCACATGTATTTTAACATCATAACATAATAGGGTTTGCATTCTTTTGCAATTTGTGACACATCTTTGTTCAATTGAGTGAGGCAAGTTTATGAGGGTATTTTTGGTCTAAAAATTTGATAATAAGACTTTTAAGAGAGAGAGAGAACATTATAAAAACTCACTTTGTCACAGTATGTGTATAAATAGCAAATTATTAGAAATCTTAACATAAGATATCCAAAAATTGAAAATGAAAAGCCCAACTACGATGTTCATCATCATCATCATCATCGTCGTCATCGTCGTTGTCGTCGTCGTCGTCGTTCGTCATTATTATCATCACCATCCTCATAATAATAATAATCATCATCATCATCATCATTGTGTGCACACATTAATTTTGTGTATCAAATCATTTTTCTCAAGATATATCGACATTATATTTTTTATTATTTTTTTAGAAAATCAAACGGTTTTTCTTTCTTCAAAAAATACATCACGGAAAAACAATTATAAGTAAAATATTTTTTTCTCTTTTTTGTATTATTATGTATCATTTATATGCATATATTTTTTAAACTATATCAATATTAGTCTTGTTAGATTGTATTTTTTCATAATGAGTCCAGTAGTTTTTATTTCGCCAAAAAAAATATTATGGATCAAAAGTTATTAATAAAATATTTTTTGTGCTATATTTTGAACACATATGCCAGAAAAAAAATAGGTTTTGTCAGAAAAAATAAATAACTTCAAGCACCCAGTGCCTCAGTATACCATTTTCAACCCAAATAAATGTGCCACCTTTCCCTTTCTGCCTAACTTGGGCTGTTGGGAACAAGTTAACCTCGACCTCCAGTTTATGCTACACAAATTTCTTAATGTTGTGTTTGGTATGTGGTGATAAAATTGATGGTGATGGTGAAGATGACGATGATGGTGATAGTGACGATGATGGTGATAGGGAAATTATTAAAATGTGTTGTTTGGTAAAATATGCATGGTGATAGGGATTGTGATGGTGAAAAACTTAAAAAATGTTGTTTGTTACATGGTTATAGTGATGGGGAGGGAAAGTTTTTTTTATAAAAAAATAGCATACAAAATCATAAAATATTTTTTTGCACATTTCTCTAAATAAGTAATGGAGTTTTGAAAGATAACTTCTTTTACCATGATTCACCACGATTCACATGGGAACAAAAATAGATCAAAATTGACCAAGGATTTATCATGGTTCACCATAATTCTCTATCATCATGGCAAACAAAATTAGCCTAAAAGATCATCCCGAAAAAGGGGACCATGCGGCCAAGAAAAAAAAATCCCTATTTTCGAACTCGCCTCACCATAGATTCCAAGCGATTTGGGGAAGACAGACTCTCCTCCGCCTGCACTTTTTTCTGACTGCTCTCGTCTTTGATTTCTCTGCCCCTAATAGGATGGGATTTATTGTATTTACAGGTGAATCTCGTGTGGGTATGGGGTTAGGGAAGGATGCCTGAAAGTCAAAAGCCACACCCAGCATGAGAAGGCTACGAGGGGCAGCCATTGGTGGCCTGCAATCGACCGGGAACACGTCAAATTGCCCGCAAGCGCCAGTCGTCTGCGACCAAATCTGCATTAACAACAACCCGGGACGAGTTTCTACTAAAATATGCATTAAAATCCCCAACTCCGTTCTAATTTAACCACTTAGCCCGTCCCAGCCTGATTTCGATGCCAACTTCGGTGTTGGCTCTAGTAGTGGCCCATCCACAACCCTCCTCAAGTGGCGCCAGCTGTGAGGATGAGAGGACGACTACCTCGACTGCCCACTTCCGCAATAGTCGGCCCCAATGTGATAAGTGGTGTCTCGACATGCCTTTTCCTACATTTTTGCGAGTGCAGCCCGTTTAGAAGGGTGTCATTTTTCAACTTGGCCAAGGCCTGCTCTGGTGCTAGGATAGCAACGAAGGCATTGTTGGGATATGGTGGTGATGAGAGACCCTAACAACAAGGCCCAAAGAGCTTGTTGCGGAGATGCAGAAGCGTGAGCTCGAGCAATCCAAATCGAATAGGTACAAAGAAGATCAACAATGAACAAACAAGTAATCACAAAGACGAGATTTATAGTGGTTCAGCAAATTTCCAATCTGGGAACCTACATCCACTGGCGCAAATGATATTATTCATAGAGAGATTACATAGATGACGATTACAAAAGAGAGAAGAAGTACTCAATCCCCTTTTACACCCGAAAGCCAACCATGGAAGAATATGGTTGCTTGGAGAGGAGCTCTTGGAGGCATGAAACCCTTAGGAAAGTCCTAGGTCCGTCCGTGGCTATAGGTGTTCGAAAAATAACATCTCTTGATGTCTATTCATTGCTCTTCATGCTTGGGACGAGTTGGGGAAGTCTATTTATAAGAATAGAACCCATATTCAAAGTCTCGAAGTCACTAGGTTATTTTTCGGCCGCGTTTACAGTTCAGCAGGGACTGTATACAGTCTGTAACACAGACTATATTTCCAAATCAACAACATTTACAGTCCAACGCTGGACTGCATACGGTCTGGATGGACCGTAAATGCAAATACACCCAGAAAGACTATATATGGTCTAAAGTAATGATCGTAAATATACATGTAGGTGTCCAAAATGCATCCTAAAGATGTCGAGGCTTGGTGTAGACGTCCTGGTCATCAAGGAAGCTTCTCTAGAGAGTTTAAGATACTCTATCAACAAACTCCACCTTGTGTTCAACTCGAAAATGATGGAAGTAGAAAAGCACTTGCAATCTTCTCCAATATCAGAAACTTATTAAGAATACCATCTCCTCCACATGCCATGCATGGGCAAAGCTTAGGTAGAAAAATGACCAGCTATTTTTTAGCAAAGCTCAAACTTAGCTAACATAAGAGTCTTCGTCATCATGACGGCTGGATTCTCAGACGTACCAATTTTTATATTTGAATCTTTCCTTCAGATGTGACTTCTCTAATTAAGTGGTACTTGACATCAACATGCTTCATTCTCTTGTGGAACATTTGATCTTTATTAAGATATATAACACTTTGACTGTCACAATGAATAATAACTTGTTCTTGAACCATGCCCGACTGATTCATCAAGCCCTTGAGCCATAAAGCCTCCTTCATGACTTTTGTTGCTGCCATGTACTCTGCTTAGTAGTAGATAAAGTAATGGTACTTTGTAGAGTGACTTTACAATTAACAGTTGTAGATCCCACCGTGAACATGTAACCTGTGAGAGATCTCCTCTTGTCAAGGTCACCTGCATAATCTGAGTCTACATACCCTGTCATGATGACTTGAGCTCCATGAAAGACTAAACAAGTATTTGAAGTGCCCTTCAAATACCTCAGAATCCAATTAACTGCTTGCCAATGAGCCTTGCCAGGATGAGCCATGTAATGACTAACCACACTGATTGCATAAGCAATGTCTGGTCTAGTGCAAACTATAGCATGCATGATGTTACCAATGGCACTGGAGTAAGGTACATGCGCCATCTCTTTCTCTTCTTCATCAGACCGTGGAGACCATAGTCACAAATTCGGTATTCGGGATATGTTCGGTTGAGCTGAACTTTTTTGGGATTCGGAAATTATGCGGGAAATTCGGGTAGAAAGCGGTCAACATACGGTAAAAATACTATCAACGATTCGGGAAAAATTTCGGCAAAAGATCTAAGGATATATATATATATATATATATATATATATATATATATATATATATATATATATATATATATATATATATATATATATATATATATATATATATCTGTGTGTGTGTGTGTGTGTGTGTGTGTGTTGCACATATATAACACAATACATATAGTGCACGATATATAAGTACATATCAATACATCTTTTGCAACATATATAACGCATACATACATATATATGTGTGTGTATTTACATATACAAACACACACACACACACATTTATATATATATATAGAGAGAGAGAGAGAGAGTCAGGCTAGAATACACTCGAGTGTACGGATCGCACGAATACACTCAAGTGTGTTTGCATATCAAAACTATTTTTTACAAAATGTAAACTGTTGATCTTCACCGTCATACTATAATTAGGCTACATACAAATTTTGAGCCCATTTGGATGAGTGTAATTCACTCATCTAAGGGCAACAAAATTGACGCGCGAAACTAATTTGAAATGCATAATTTTTGCGGTCTTCATAACATGACCTATAAATGTCCAAATGAGCTCAAATTTTGCGTATGAGCTATTTACAAGATGTTTAAGAAGATCAACGGATTAGATTTTTGAAAACGATATTGCATCATGAAAAACTACTTGAGTGTATTCTGCTCCGGATACACTCGAGTGTATTCTAGCCTGACTCTCTCTCTCTCTCTCTCTATATATATATATATATATATATATATATATATATATATATATATATATATATAGAGAGAGAGAGAGAGAGAGAGTCATGGTAGAATACACTCGAGTGTACAGATCACACAGATACACTCAAATGTGTTTGCATATAAGACTTTTTTTGCAAGATGTAAACCATTGATCTTTTTTGTCATAGTATAATTAGGCTACATACAAATTTTGAGCCCAGTTGGGTGAGTATAAGTCACTCATCCGAGGGCAACAAAATCGACACACAAAACTAATTTGAAATGCATAATTTTGCGGTCATTATAACATGACCTATAAATGTCCAAATGTGCTCAATTTTTTTATATGAGTTATTCACAAGATGATTAAGAAGATCAACGGATTAGATTTTTGAAAAAAAAATTATATCATGAAAAACTGCTTGAGTGTATTATGCTTCAAATACACTCGAGTGTATTCAAGCCTGAATCTCTCTCTCTGTATATATACACACACTCTCTCTCAAATCAAGTTTGTCTTAAATAGTATAAAATGAGAAAGTACATAAAAAAGTAGAAAACAGGAAGAAAACGTCAAATTCGTGAATAATATTGGAATAAAACGGAATATATTGTGACTATGCTCAAATTGGGAATTATTCATCTGTTTGATACGTCTATGGAAAAAATTGTAAAAAGTTAGAGTATATTGTGACTATGATGGAGACTGCAAAGCCGATAACCTGAAGTGAGCGGCCAATGGAGTCGAAACAGGCTTCGCATCTAACATGTGGAACCTGTGAAGTGTAACATCCCTGACCTGGGTTATAAGTTAACCCTAGGTGTTTTGCTTAATCATGTAATTAAATACTTGTGATTATCCCCTGGCATGTAATTAAGTTCCTGAGGAACATACATTTTCAATTTTTGTCCTTTTTAAACAATGTTGTAGTATTGTTTTGTAATGTAGGGACCTATGTGCAAATTACCCAATTAGAGGGGTTAACTTGCAAAATTACACAGGTTAAGATGTTCCTCTGATGATGAGTCATCATATGAGAGAATATGATGAAGTATTATGGATTCTCCAAGCTTGGGCACCTAGATACATCTTGTGGAGCAATCTTTGTGCTTAAAACCCTAGTTTTGGAGTAAAGTGCAATTTACCCAAAATGTGGGGTGTAACTTGTAAAATACACCTTCTAGAGTATCTTTTGTGACTCTTGACATCATTTAGAGTATAAATGATGAAAGGGGCGCTTCAATTAAATAATCAGATAAGAAGAATGACCTTTGTAGTAGAATCACCTAGTATGAGTAAAGAGACCCTTTATATATGTGTACCTCAGTTTGCATGTTGGCTTTCTTTACCCTTAGATCTTGAGTTTTGAAGGAGCTTTGCTATACTAGAATAAGGAGAAACGTGCTAAGAATTTAAGGAGGGACCTAGATGAGAAATCCATAAACTAGAGGTCCTTATGTTGAAAACTAACCCAAGCTATATAAGCTTCCTTCTTTGCAAACCAAGTAAACGTATTCCCTTCACTCTTTCACTTATCATCTTGCTCAACCGACTAAGGCAAAGCTCTAGAGATCAGGGAGATGACCAACTTGTTCTAAGGTGAGAAGAGACCATCTTCTAGCTCAGATTCATGGAGGAATTCCTTGTATAAGGTTGGTTTTATGGTTATCTCACTTAGGTTTCTTGTTCTAGGCGACCTTCCCCATCCTTTTCTTGGAGAAACTCCTTTGGCCAACCTATGGATCTCAAGACACCATTAAAGGCTTGAAGCTTGGAAGCTTGGAGGTCTAGGAACAACGTTTGAGGCGGGTTTTATAACTCTAAACCCTTTGCTTTATTATCTATACTTGTGTTCTTGCAAAATATAGTCAGTTCTTCTTCTTCCCCATCTTTCCTTGCTTTCTTGCAAGCAAATCCACGAAGTAACCAACCTGTTCCAAGGTTGAAGATGTTGGGCGTGAATTCCTAGGTAACTTAACAAACGAACTTGGACCATTTGGTCTAAACGGTTTGCAAACCGTTTGATCTTATGCGGTCTTGCAAGACCGTTTAAATTCAAACGGTCTCCAAAACCGTTTGGTAGGGTTGACCAAGTGAAGACCATTTAGAGGTCTGTTGTACACATGTTGAGTTAATCAATTACAAAGAATCATGATCTAATTGCAAACCAATCTCAAGTTGAAGGCACTTCAACCTTCTAAACCCTAATCGGGTTCAATTGATGATTTCAAGGATAGATTTTGGTGAACTTTGGGTTGAAGGGCCCAAACGGTCTCAAGACCATTTGGGGGTTCACTAAAACGGTCTCAAGACCGTTTGGTGACAACCCAAGACCGTTTGGAGGTCTAGTGTTAAGGAAATTTGATGAATTGAGGGTCCAATCACAATAGATTGATGAATTGATTAAAAGTGCTACTTTTAGACCTAATTAGGGTTCAACCCTTATCAAATCGACTTAGATTTTGATGAAACTTTGGACAAACGGTCTCAAGACCGTTTGGAGGGTGTCTAAATGGTCTCAAGACCGTTTGGACCAAGTTGGGGCCCAATTGAGTGTCAATTGATGGGTTCAACCTCAACTAGACTCAAGATTATCAATGTTGATGGTTAACCGATTGCAAACCCTAATTGAACCGGTTTCAACCCTAATTGGCTATCAATTGAGGGTCAATTGAGTGTCCAATTGGTTAAGGCTAACCCTAATTGGCTCAAATGATAAGTGGTTAACAAGGATGTGGCCAATTGAGGGCTTCAACATGGAAAACCCTAATCGATTACAAGCTTTGATGTACCTTTGAGTTCCATGCGGTCTTGACCCATTTGGACCAAACGGTCTCAAGACCGTTTGGGACCAAATGGTCTCAAGACCATTTAAGGGGGACCAAACGGTCTCAAGACCGTTTGGAACCAAACGGTTTCAAGGTCGCATAACTTCAAACGGTTTGGAAGTCAACTTTGATCAAACGGTCAACGCACTCAAACGGTCTCAAGACCGTTTGAGGGCAAACGGTCTTGAAGGTCATGCGATCTTGAAGTCAACTATATAAAATGGTCAACCCATCCAAACGGTCTCAAGACCGTTTGGAGGTTGAAAGTGTATAATCGTTTGGAGACTTTAGGATTGTGATTACTTAGTTCTTTGAAGGTTTAATTGGTTCAATGGTGGTCTAATCCAAACCCTAATGATACCTAAAGACATTAAGAGGTTAAGTGATTAATAGATTGAACCATGATTGTGATCAATGGTGTACTTTACCAATGTTCCCTTGAAGGGTTCAAGTAGATGACACCTTGTTTAATCAAAACCCTAATAACATGATAGTGGTGATTTAGCTTATGTTAATCAATGATGACTTGACCTAACCTAATCTAGAGTGATGTATTCACCATCTATTAGTAAGAGGAGAGAGAAGATTCCATTTAGGGACAAAACTCAAGTAAAGTACCTTCAATGTATATGAATGTACATGATTAGGGTATGATCCACCTATGCGAGATCATGAAAACCCTAATTATGATAATTGATGAATCTTAACCTAATTTGAAAGCATCAATGATGATGTTTCTCATACATGGTGATGCTATGAGCTCAATTCACTATGAAGTGAATAGTAAACCCTAATTCTAGGGTAAAAACATGTAATGTGAATAGTAAACCCTAATTGAGGGTGATGTAATGAAATGTACAATAAACCCTAATTCCAGGTTATGCTTTTAATAAGGAAGGTACAACTCTTGATATGAATTGTTTATTGTTGTTAATTGAATTAACCATGCATGTTCTTATATGAGAATGATCATATCCAGGTAAGGATTATGATATCATATTCATTGAAAGCATGTTATTAGCTTTATGAATAGTGACATATCTTGTTGCCTAGTAAGTGGCATCTTATGAGATGATAGGCTGAAAGAGCCATGAGTATCATCAAGGTCATGCTAATTAGATGACTTGTGATGAGATGATTAAGAAATGATAACTGATGTGAGTTATACTTGATACATATAGTATTCTACTTTCATAGTTGCTGTTCTAATGATTAATGTTTGAGAATATGTATGATGTTAAAAGAATACTGAAATTGTGACGATCGTCTCACGAAAACAAGATTAACTAATGCGGAAGCGTTCATCAAGCAGCGGATTAGCAAAAATCACTAAAAATTAAAACTTTTTGCAAAGGGATTCATTCATAGGAAAACTCTTTCATTCAGAACCAAAGTAAAACTTTACATCCTGGTTCATATATATACATCTCATGTACTTTTGCTTCTCGAGGAATACAAACATTAACTACTCTGTCTTAACTGTACACAGGTAGTATAAAACCCTCGAGGCACTAAGCCAAAATCTCGAAATCATTAACTACTACTCCAAGGACCTGAGAGTACAAAGACGACACATAGGACTTCTATATACATCTGAACATGACACGACAGTCAATGTCTCCACCTGAGACTTTACTGATGTCCCTGCTACTGCTGATGTCCTTCACCTCCTGAAGGATTCATGTCTCCTCTTCCGCGTCCACCTTAAAATGTGGTTCCCACGGGGGTGAGACAATTATAAAAATTGCCCCAGCGAGAGATATAACTCTCCGCCAGAAACATTATTATTGCAACTTAATAAGATAAATATGAATAGGGAAATCATATTTATTTGACAGCAGATATTTTAATGTCTAACAGATTAAATCATTATTCTATATCAAAGCATTGCAACTGTAACTTGATAGAATCAACATGTCACTTATCCTTTAATGAATAGGAAGTACATGTATAACATCTATTCAAACAACAGAATCATTACCACTGTATTAACTTTCTTCAAGCTTAGATCATATATCTAAAGCCTGGCATTTTCAATGTGGAGTCATGGCCCGTAGCCATACTCTTTTCATAAGTGTTGGGATCATAATCCCTCACTTCATCACTGGGTTTTTCTCGTCCTTTCACAATTTCAATACCATAACCATGAAATCCTGGGTATTCAAACCCTTTGTTCATCACTTGAGCACTGTTACCTCTTTCTCAGGTAACTAACACCTTTAGGTCATTTGACCAAGGTAAGTATGATACTTACTACACAAGCATCCATCATGGCACTTGATGCACATTAACTCTCTTTCCACCTCTTACCAGGCACAAGGTATATTATGGCACACAAGGCCCAATTAACAATTCAAACTAATAATACATCATAGCTCATACCTGGCTATGCTCATCATCTCATAATACCTACATGGTTAGCACATATAATAGCAGTACATCAATTATCTATCAATACCATGCAAAAACAATGTATTAATAATTCAAGGGTATTACCCTTAATCCTTTACCAGGATTTGGATTTCCATCACACATAGCTCATCAGAACACTGTACATCTTGTCACCTTTCACTAGGCAACAACTTTATTCACATGGCTCACAAAATCATTCACATCTTGTCACCTCTCACTAGGCAACAACTTTATTCACATGGTGCACAAGGCCATTCACATCTTGTCACCTCTCACTAGGCAACAACTTAAAATAAAGGCTTACAATCCCAACTCATCTTGTTACTTCTTTCTCAGTAACAAAAACATAATGGCACATATGGCCAATCAATTCTTATCAAATAAACATCATAGCTCATACCTGGCTATGATCATCAACTCATGAGACCTGCATGATTGTCACACATGATAATAGACTTATCAAGTTCACAACACATCATGCAATATAGGGTAACACCACTATTCCCTTACCAGGGTTAGAGTTTACCATCAATTAGGGCTTATCATTCCCTTTTTCCCAAATTAGGGTTAGGGTTCCCCATTTCTCATTAATTCAGATCCTCTTGAGTTAACCAACTTTGTCTTGTATTAAGGTATTTCCCCTCTTAATACATTCCATCACAAAATACTCACCCTTAGCATATAATGCATAGGCCACACATTAGAATTGTCCAGCTATCTCACATGATATGGACTTATCTTAGTTTAAGGCATGGCTTTATTATAAAGTTACCTATAAACAATCACAATGATACACCCTCAACTAGGGTTTATAAGGATACACCCTCAACCAGGGTTCACAATGATACACCCTCCACTAGGGTTTCACAAGGATACACCCTCAACTAGGGTTTATAATGATACACCCTCAACTAGGGTTTCACAAGGATACACCCTCAACTAGGGTTTACAATGATACACCCTCAACTAGGGTTTCACAAGGATACACCCTCAACTAGGGTTTACAATGATACACCCTCAACTAGGGTTTACAATGATACACCCTCAACTAGGGTTTCACAAGGATACACCCTCAACTAGGGTTTACAATGATACACCCTCAACTAGGGTTTCAACTCAATAACCCTAACGATTAGGGTTTATGTTCATGATTAGGGTTTCATGATCTCTCTACTTTAAGGATCATGCCCCTAATCACCACATGAATCATATTCATATATGAATTCATGCTATCATCATCTCAACTTGATTAGGTCATATCAACCCTTTAATCAAGTACATACAACTATGATTAACATAGGGTACCAAGTCATTGGTCCTATAAGCAATTAGGGATGCATTCCCAATTAGGGTTTCTCATGAAATCACCCACAATTAGGGTTCCACATGGATGCACCCTCAATTAGGGTTTCACTTGGAATCACCCTCAACTAGGGTTTCACATTGAATCACCCTCAACTAGGGTTTCACATGAAATCACCCTCAACTAGGGTTTCACATGGAATCACCCTCAACTAGGGTTTCACATTGAATCACCCTCAACTAGGGTTTCACATGGAATCACCCTCAACTAGGGTTTCACATGGAATCACCCTCAACTAGGGTTGAATTCAATAACCCTGTCAATTAGGGTTTATATTCATGTTTAGGGTTTCATGATCTCTTTGATTAAGGATCATAACCCTTATACACCACATGATTCATATTCATGTATGAATTCATGCTATCAGCTTCTTAACTTGATTAGGTCATATCAACCCTTCAATCAAGTACATACAACTATGATTTACATAGTGTACCAAGTCATTGATCTTATCAGCAATTAGGGTTCATCCCTTAATTGACACTAATCACTTAGGTACTATTAGGGTTTTAACCTTTGTTCCTTCATTGGTTAACATTACTAACCATCATTGGATCAATATTACATTCATCATCACATTGGACCTCCATTACATAAGGTATCCAAAGGAATTAGGGTTTACTATTCATCCTAATTAGTGATTTCACATGTAGGCAACCTCTTAATAGGGTTATACATGAAATCGGCCTCAATTAGGGTTTACATCATGTATTGGATCCATGCATTTGTTATGAATTAATGACTAGTACCATTAAAGGTATCTCCCACCTAATCACATTAGGTTTTCAAAAAGGTTTGATCCATTGGACCTTATAAGGTATCCAATTGAATTAGGGTTTCCAATGTTGATTCCTTCAATCATTGGATTCATGGAACCAATCATCAATTGGACCTATACCCATACTTAAATTGAGTTTAAATAGGTCAACCTTCAACTTATTTGACCCTTAATTAACCCTCAATTGGTCATCAATTAGGGTTTGATTCAATTGAATTAGGGTTTGGAATCGATGATTCAACAACACTAATCAATGTAAGACTAGTTGCTTTGAAACCATTGAACCATCATCCAAGTTGGGTATGACCTGACCCCAAACGGTCTTGAGGTCGTTTGGATGACCTCCAAACGGTCTTGAGACCGTTTGCCCATCATATCCCTCAAATCCAAGCCATCCAATTAAGGTTTGGATCATTGGATTGATCACCAAATCAGCATTGCATTGTATAACAACTTGGCACCTTTAGACCTTCCAACACCTAACCATACTCAACCCTAGACCTCCAAACGGTCTTGGGTGACCACCAAACGGTCTTGAGACCATTTGGATGAGCTCCAAACGGTCTTGAGACCGTTTGCCCATCATATCACTCCAATCCAAGCAATCTAATTAGGGTTTGGTTCATTGAAGTGCTCACCAAATCAGCAATCTATTGCAGATCAACTTGATATCTTTAAACCTTCAACCACTGAACTATACTCAACCCTAGACCTCCAAACGGTCTTGGGTGACCACCAAACGGTCTTGATACCGTTTGTATGACCTCCAAATGGTCTTGAGACCGTTTTCCCATCCAACCTTTGGACTCTAGTGAAAATTCATCATGGATTGGTCTATCGAGTTGATCAACAAATCAGCATTTAGTTGCAGTATGATTTGGTACCTTTGGACCTTCAATTGGTCAACTATACTTGACCCCAGACCTCCAAACGGTCTTGAGGTGACCCCAAACGGTCTTGAGACCGTTTGGATGATCCCCCAAACGGTCTTGAGACCGTTTGAGCTAATCAACCCAAAATCTCAAATTAGCTCATTGTGATTTCAGCACTGATTTCAATTAGGGTTAGCCCAATTGATTAGCCTTCAACTCATGACTCGTTTGGAATTAACCCCTCAAATTTGGAGGGTCATTAACCAACATCATTATGAACAAAAATCGCATACGGTAAATGCTTGGTCAACGCACTCAAATGGTCTTGAGACCGTTTGCCCAAGCAGGTCAAGTTGATCAGGTTGAAAATCAGCACTTAATCCAATTAGGTTTCCCTAATTGATTAGGCTTCAACTCACGATTCCTTGGGAGTTAACCCATAAAACTTGGTGAGTAATTATCCAACATAATTAGGATCAAAAATCTAATACGTTCAACGCTTGGTCAACGCACTCAAACGGTCTTGAGACCGTTTTCCCAAGCAGGTCAAGTTGATCAGGTTGAAAATCAGCACATAATTCAATTTGATTGCCTAATTGATTGGCCTTCAACTCTCGATTCCTTTGGAGTTAATCCTTAAAATTTGGAGGGTTATCAGCCTACATAATTAGGAACAAAATTCCCAAACGGTCAACACTTGTTCAACCATCTCAAACAGTCTTGAGACCGTTTGCTCCCAAACGGTCTCAAACCGTTTTCCCTTAAACGGTTTGCTGAAACCGCATAGCCAATCAAATTAAAACGATTTGGAGTAGCTATCAAAACGGTTTTGCTTGGTAATTTTCTTTGGATAAGCATCTAGGATGATGTCATCATCCCCTTCCTTCGAACAACCAAGAACAGCAACCGTTCTTGATGGAAATTGCAGCAAGAAACAAGAGTGCATCAAATTGAAGAAATCAATCAACAAAGCATAGAGAATTGATGCAATAGCAATGTTTAAGGGTTTGAGTTATAAAACCCGCCTCCAATTGAGCTCCAAAGCTCCAATCTCACGCCATTAATGGTGTATGAAGCTCTAGCAACTCCCCCTAGGCTCGTCCTCAAGCTTTTGATTGCAAAGTTGGCTAGGGTTGAAGAGGAGATTGAAATAAGAAGGAATCCATAATTTATTTTTGATTTCCACCATGAAATCAAGGAGAACGAAGTTCAAGGGCTCACCCACAGGTTGGGGACGTGCTCCCTGCTCCTCCCTAGCTGCTTGGTCGGTTTTACAAGCAAGGGGAAGAAGAAAATCCGAAAAAGGCCTTGGTTTGGGCTTGGAAATGGCACTTTTATAAAGAAATTGATGAGAGAGAATATGCCTTATAAAAATGCATTAAATTCCAAAAATATGGCCGCCTCTTCCCCCTCAAATCCCTTAAGGATGAGGCACCTTCCTTTGACTTTAATTCGCCTTCATTATCCTCAATTTAAAGAAAAGAAAATTAAGCACCTTAATGCTTATTATATTAATATCCATGTGAGTGGGTTTTCTTTTTCTTATAATAAGGTGAGTGGAATTTCACCTACTTAGGATATTTTTATTCCTTATCTTGGCAAAGGAACGTCCATCCTTATTCAAAATCAACCCAAAACATTTTGGTTGAAAGCCCTTCAATTATTTTTATTCATTTTTGCCCTAAATCAAATTAGGGTTTCAATTAGGCATTAATCTTGATTATTTTAATATCAAGATTCTCTCTCCTCCAACTTAATTCAAATGAGGCACCCATCTCATTTTATTTGCTCTACATAATTCCAAGAAACATTAGGCACCTTATTGAAGTGGTAATTTGCATATTGAACCCTAGGTTTTGGGTAAATTGCACTTTTCACCAGTACTAGGTTTTAATGCACAACACTGCTTTACAAGCTTAATCTTAGTGCCCAAGCTTGTGAAAACCATACCACTACATCATATTCATTCTTATGATGTCTCAACATCAGAGGAACATCTTACCATGCAACTTTTGCAATTTAACCCCTCAACTTGGGTAATTTGCACTTTAGTCCAAAATAAGCAAACATTGCTTCAACATTGTTCAAACAGGACCAAAATTGAAACATAAGTTTCTCATGAGCCCTAATTACTTTTCCCAAGATAAGATTAAGAATCTACTTAACCTTATTAAGCAAAACAATCTAGGGTTAATTCATAACCCAGGTCAGGGATGTTACAGAAATATACCTAACTAATCAAGTATAATCATACCATGTAGAGCCCTGATCATAGATCCATCATTGTCAGAAATTAAATGATGGTGAAACAGGTTTTCCTAAGGGAACTCCTAGATCACATACTTTTGAGTATGTGGGGGAATATGCATGTGAATATCCTGACATCCTAGTGTAGGAATTGATGTAGATGTATCTTAATCTATCAATCCTTCACTATATATTTATGTCGGGGTGATGTAACACTATTCTCTGGAGGAAATCTTTTATATCGCATTGATGAGAGATAAACAAGAAATCTTTTGATGGCGAAGAGAGTACAGGATGCCACTGTGACTCTAATAGTGAAGTACCAGAATACCCTGGTGAGCTATAGTAGTAGAGACACTAGATGTCCTGCATGTTGATCCTCACTCTGACTGAGGAAGATGAGGTCATAAGAATCCGGCTCTTTTGATGACCTAGGTATGATACCGATGCGACTTAATAGTGATCGGTTGGAGTATGAGCGGTATACCTCATCTCCGTAGGGCATAATAATGTTTGTAAAACATAATCAACCTCGTAGCATATCTACTTAGGTTGAACTACGAGATACATGATTGAAGTTACACTGATAATGCTAGTATACATGTTTCTTCATATTTCTTAAATGTTGTTGTCCTACTTAATGACAATCTGTTGTTGATTATCTTGAAAGCTTTTATTATTCATGTTTTCCTTTTATTGTTATAATAAAGCTTCTGGCGGAGAGTTATAACTCTCGCAAGGACAATTATTTAAAATTGTCTCACTCTGTAGATTTCAACTTTTTAGGTGGTCGTCGAGGACGAAGGAATCAGTCTGCAGGTGATCAGTTTCAACAGCAGCAGCACCAGGAGCAGCAGTGAATTTCAGATGGAGATACTGACTACTGAGTCATGTAGTTAGTTAGTCCTATGTTGTCTCTGTACTCTCATGTCCTTGGAGTTACTTGGTCTGAGATTTTGGTTTTAGATCTTGAGATTTTGTATCTGGTTGTGTATAATCACTCAAGAAGTGATTTAATAGAGATGTAAATTGTTTATCTTGTTTTTTATAAAAGAATTTTTATGATTTCAAGATCTTGTCTCAAAAAGTTTTAATTTCCAGTGATTTTTGTATTCCGTTGTTAATCGAATGCTTCCGCTGACTTTATATCGTGTTTTATGGATCAGATCGTCTCAATTTAGTGGTATCAGAGCTCTAGGTTCGCTGAGTCTACAGAGACATAGGACTTAGGATGTCGAGTCTATCCTTAGTGTTTCTTTCGTATCTAATAGAGTCTTCTGCTCCTCAGGAGAAGAAGATAATTAAGGATGTCTGAACCACATGAGGAGTACGTGGCTGAGAGTAGTGTCGCTGCACCTCGAGAATGTGCAAGGAACCCAAAGATAGAACAGCCTGTACCTGAGCCATCCAGGGAGCCACCTCAGTTTGACCCAGCTGACATGGGCAACCCAGCTGTTCAGACCATGTTCGGGAAGTTTATGACTGCCATGACACACATCACCGACAGGATGCCCATGCCTGCACCTGCCCAGCCTGAAGGACAAGGTATCGGTAAGATGTTCGAGCGACTTCGTCGTGTCGGAGCAACCGAATACTTTAGAACAGCTGACCCCGCATATGCCGATCTGTGGTTAACCGAGTTAGAGAAAGCCTTCAGAATACTAAACATCCCTAAAGTTGAGAAGGTTAGACATGTCATCTATCTTCTCAAAGGAAGTTCTGGTCACTGGTGGACCATGGAAGAGCAGAAGAGGCCTGGAGTGGAGATCTTGTGGGAAGACTTTCGTCGGGGATTTGTCAACAAATACTTTCCAAAGACATTCCTGGACGAGAAGATCTCTCAGTTCGAGAGATTGAGGCAAGGCATGATGAACATTAGAGAGTATGAAGCTAAGTTCATGGAGTTGTTGCGATTCTGTCCGCACATGGCTGCCACAGAAGAAGAGAGGATTAGAAGGTTCGAGAAGGGTTTGAATGCCGACTTGACTACTCCCATGTCTGCCCTAGAGAACCGGGAGAGGTTCGCTACCTTCATTGAGTCAGTCCGAAGGATAGAGAGATCTGTAGCTAAGAAGAGGCAAACCCATAAGAGATATCCACAGTTCCAGGGTTCTTCATCTAGAGACTTTAAGAAGCCTAGATTCTCTACACCTACACCTCCACCACCCAGATCTAGTGCTCAGACATAGTGGACACCGAGTAGAGGTAGAGGACGAAGCCTACCACTACAAGAGACTCACAGTTCATCATCGATGTCAGTTACAGGACCACCAAGACCACAACAACTGGAAAGAAGCTGCTACAATTGTGGAAAGGTGGGACACCTGATGAAGGACTGCAGAGCTAGGCCTGTCAGTGTGACACAGCCATAGAGGCAGAGTCAGCAAGGATCCCAGAGGAGGCAGTTTCAAGGAGCAGCTAGAGGACGTGGACAAGTGTCCCAAGCTGGATCGTCAACACCAACTCAACCTCAGGGGACAACAAGGTTCTATGCTATGAACCCACCTGATGCAGTGATCAACCCACGGGTTGTGGCAGGTCAGATGGAACTACTATATTCTGATATGTCTAAATCCTGTGTTGTATATGTTTTGATTGACCCGGGTGCTACGCACTCCTTTATCACTCGAAGAGTGATTCATAACTGCAATATGACAGTCAGTCATAGGGCAGATAGCTTGTTGCTTGAAACTCCATTGAGAGAGTCTGCTGTGTTGCAGGAGGTATGCTCTCCCTGCATCCTCTACTTTTCTGATCATCGCATTCAAGTGGATCTTATACCACTTGAGATGCAAGGATTTTATATAATCCTTGGGATGGATACCCTGGAAAGGTATAGGGGTTGTCTTGGATTGTGAATCCAAGCAGGCTGTGTTTGCTGATGAAAGCAACATATGGATCTTTCAAGGAGAGAGAAAGATTCTACCCACCTATCTTGTGTCAGATATGGTTGCTGAGAAGCTGATGAGGCAAGGAAGTTATGCATTCTTGGCCTATGTGGTAGATACTACCATGGAGAGTCCTAACCCTGCTGAAGTTCCTATAGTCCGGGAATTCGAAGATGTATTTCCTGAAGAACTTCCAGGTATACCACCGCCTCATGAAATTGATTTTGAAATCAATTTGGTCCCAGATACACAACCCATAGCCCAGACACCGTATAGGATGGCGCCTGTCGAAATGGCAGAACTCAAGAAATAGCTCCAGGAGTTACTTGAGAAGGGTTTCATCCGACCAAGTACTTCACCCTGGGGTGCTCCGGTTTTGTTTGTTAAAAAGAAAGACGGGTCAATGCGGTTGTGCATTGATTACAGACAACTAAACAAAGTAACAATAAAGAATAAGTACCCTCTGTCGAGGATTGATGATCTTTTTGACCAGTTGCGTGGTGCAACCGTCTTCTCGAAGATAGACTTGAGGTCTGGATATCATCAACTTTGTATTAAGGACAGTGACATATCCAAGTCTGCCTTTAGGACAAGGTATGGTCACTATGAGTTCACAGTTATGTCGTTTGGATTAACTAATGCATCAGCTGCATTTATGGAACTCATGAATATAATCTTCCGACCTTTCCTTGATCAGTGTGTTGTTGTCTTCATAGATGACATTTTGATCTATAGTAGAGATGCTCAGCAGCATGAATAGCATCTTCGTCAGGCTCTAACTTTATTAAGAGAACATAAGCTATATGCTAAGTTTAGCAAGTGTGAGTTCTGGTTGCCGGAGGTGTTTTTTCTTGGACATGTGGTATCTGCTTTGGGTATTCGTGTTGACCCTACAAAGGTAGAATCTGTTCTACAATGGGAACAACCGAAGACATCGACGGAGATTCGTAGTGTAACATCCCTGACTTGGGTTATGCTTTAACCCTAGGTGTTTTTATTAAGAAAGATGATTATATGCTTAATCTCAACTTGTGAAAAGTAATTAAGGCTCAAAAGGAACCTATGTTTGAATTTTGGTCCTGTTTGAACAATGTTGAAGCAATGTTTGCTTATTTTGGACTAAAGTGCAAATTACCCAAGTTGAGGGGTTAAATTGCAAATGTTGCATGATAATATGTTCCTCTGATGTTGAGACATCATAAGAATGAATATGATGTAGTGGTATGGTTTCCACAAGCTTGGACACCAAGATTAAGCTTGTAAAGCAATCCTTGTGCATTAAAACCTAGTTTTGGTGTAATGTGCAATTTACCCAAAATCTAGGGTTCAATATGCAAATTACCACTTCAATAAGGTCCTTAATGTTTCTTGGAATCAGGTAGAGAAAATAAAATGAGAGGGGAATCTCATTTGAATTAAGTTGGAGGAGAGAGAATCTTGATATTAAAATAATCAAGATTTAATCCTAATTGAAACCCTAATTCAATTTAGGGAAAAAATGAATGTATTAATTAAAGGGCCTTCAACCAAAATGTTATCGGTTGATTTTGGTTAAGGATGGAATTTATTTTTCCAAGATAAGGAACGAAAATATCCTAAGTAGGTGACACTCCACTCACCTTATTATAAAGAAAAGTAATATCCACTCACATATGGGATATTAATATATTAAGCATTAAGGTGCTTAATTTGCTTTTCTTTAAATCATGGATAATTGAGAGGAATATGAGGCAATGAAGATAGCCTCGTCCTTAAGGATTTTAAGTGGAATTTGAGGGGGAAGAGGCGGCCATGGTTTTGGAATTAAATGCATTTTAATAATGCATTTTCTCTCTCATCAATTTCTTTATAAAAGTGCCTTTTCCAAATGAATTGAAAGGCTTTTTCGGCCCTTTCTTCTTCCTTTGCTTTGGATGAGCTCAAGGGGACTTAGGAGCAACAGGAGGACGAGCCCCAACCTGTTGGTAAGCTTCTTGACCCTCGTTCTTCATGATTTCATGGTGGAAATCGAAAATAAATTATGGATTCCTTCTTATTTCGATCTCCTCTTCAACCCTAGCCAACTTTTACAATCAAAAGCTTGAGGACGAGCCTAGGGGGAGTTGAAATAGATTCATCCACCATTAATGGAGTGAGATTGTAGCTTTGGAGCTCAATTGGAGGCGGGTTTTATAACTTAAACCCACAATCATTGCTATTGCATCAATTCTCTATGCTTTGTTGATTGATTTCTTCAATTTGATACACTCTTGTTTCTTTGCTGCAATTTCCATCAAGAACGGTTGCTGTTCTTGGTTTTTCGAAGGAAGGGGATGATGACATCATCCTAGATGCTTATCCAAAGAAAATTACCAAGCCAAATGGTTTTGATAGCTATTCCAAATCATTTTAATTTGATTGGCTATGCGGTTTCAGCAAACCGTTTAAGGGCAAACGGTTTGAAACTGTTTGGGAGAAAACGGTTTCAAGACCATTTGATATGGTTGACCAAGCGTTGACCGTTTGGGTATATTGTTCATAATTATGTATACTAATGACCCTCCAAATTTGAGGGGTTAACTCCAAAGGAATCGTGAGTTGAAGGCCAATCCATTAGGCAAATCAAATTGCATTAAATGCTGATTTTCAACCTGATTAACTGGACCTGTTTGGGCAAACGGTTTCAAAACCGTTTGAGATGGTTCACCAAGCGTTAACCGTTTGGGATTCCTGTTCCTAATGATGTTTTTTAATAACCCTCCAAATTTGAGGGGTTAACACCAAAGGAATCGTGAGTTGAAGCCTAATCAATTAGGGAAACCTAATTGGATTAAGTGCTGATTTTCAACCTGATTAACTTGACCTTTTTGGGCAAACGGTTTCAAGACCGTTTGGTGGAGTTTACCAAGAGTTGACCGTTTGAGATTCCTGTTCATAATGATGTTGGTTAATGACCCTCCAAATTTTAGGGGTTAACACCAAAAGAATCATGAGTTGAACGCTAATCAATTAGGCAAACCCTAATTGAAAACAGTGCTGAAATTCCAATGAGTTAAGTTGAGATTTTGGGTTGATTAGCCCAAACGGTTTCAAGACCGTTTGGGGATCACCCCAAGACCATTTGGAGGTCTGGGTTCAAGTATAGTTGACCAATTGAAGGTCCAAAGGTACTAATCATATTGCAATGTAGTGCTGATTTGTTGATCAACTCGATAGACCAATCCATGATGATGTTTCACTAGAATCCAAAGGTTGGATGGGCCAAACGGTCTCAAGACCATTTGGTGGTCTCCCAAGACCGTTTGGAGGTCTAGGGTTGAGTATGGTTAGGTATTTGAAGGTCTAAAGGTACCAAGCTGATATACAATGCAATGTTGATTTGGTGATCAATCCAAGGACCCAAACTCTAATTGGTTGACTTGGATTATGATGATATGATGGGAAAACGGTCTCAAGACCGTTTGGAGGTCATCCAAACGACCTCAAGACCGTTTGGGGTCAGGTCATACCCAATTTGGATGATGGTTCAATGGTTTCAAAGCAACTAGTCTTACATTGATTAGTGTTGTTGAATCATTGATTCCAAACCCTAATTCAATTGAATCAAACCCTAATTGATGATCAATTGAGGGTCAATTGAGAGTCAAATCAGTTGAAGGTTTACCTATTAAGCTCAATTGAAGTATGAGGGTAGGTCCAATTGATGACTGGTTCCATGAATTCAATGATTGAAGGAATCAACATTGAAAACACTAATTCAATTGGATACCCTATGTAATGGAGGTCCAATGTGATTGAATCTCTTGTGAATAAAGATGATGAATGATCCATTGATCCAATGTTGATTAGTAATGATAATAAAAGAAGGTACAAAGGTTGAATCCCGAATAGTACCTAAGGGATTAGTGCCAATTAAGGGATGAATTCCTAATTTCTTATAGGATCAATGACTCGGTACTCTATGTTAGTCATAGTTTTATAAACTCGATTGAAGGGTTGATATGACCTAATCAAGTTGAGAAGTTGATAGCATGAATTCATACATGATTATGATTCATGTAGTGATTAAGGGTTATGATCCTTAAGTAAAGAGATCAAGAATCCCTAATCATGAACATAAACCCTAATTGACAGGGTTATTGAACTCAAACCCTAGTTGAGTGTGTATCCTTATGAAACCCTAGTTGAGGGTGTATCCATGTGAAACCCTAGTTGAGGGTGTATCCATGTGAAACCCTAACTGAGGGTGTATCCATGTGAAACCCTGACTGAGGGTGTATCCATGTGAAACCCTAATTGAGGGTGACTTCATGAGAAACCCTAATTGGGAATGATTAGCAAACCTTGAATATGGGAAACGTGATATGAAACCCTAATGAAGGGTGATGCTATATGTAATCCCTATTCTAAATAAGGGAGATGGTATGTGAAACCCTAATCCCTAATGAAAGAATAGAATTCATACTTGAATATGATTCATGAGGTGAACTTTTGTAGCACGACCGTGGTAGCTTCACTTTGCACGACCGTGCAAGGTAGCACGACCGTGGTGGCTTCCCTTTGCACGGCCGTTCTTGACTACACGGCCGTGGTGCACTATGCTTGACTTAGAGTTGATTTGAAGTGACCTAACATGGTCATTTTGTTAATTCCCAACTTAAGGATGAGAGATAAACTCATACCTTGTGATGATAATCAATTAATGATACATGATGAGAGTAATAAGTATGAATGAATACTTATGATATCAATGAATGCTTCCAGAGGAGGGTAGCAATGAATTAGGGTTGGAGTGATAATACAAATATGAAACCCTAATTGATAAGAAAGGAAAATCCTAACCCTAGCTTTGGGTAAAAGGATGAAAAGTCCCAATTGATGGTAAACCCTAACCCTGGTAAGGGAATAGTGGTGTTACCCTATATTGCATGATGTGTTGTGAACTTGATAAGTCTATTATCATGTGTGACAATCATGCAGGTCTCATGGGTGATGATCATATCCAGGTATGAGCTATGATGTCTAATTGATAAGAGTTGATTGGCCATATGTGCCATTATGTTTTTGTTACTTAGAAAGAAGTAACAAAATTAGTATGGGCTTGTAAGCCTTGTGAATAAAGTTGTTGCCTAGTGAGAGGTGACAAAATGTGAATGGCCTTGTGAGCCATGTGAATAAAGTTGTTGCCTAGTGAGAGGTGACAAGATGTGAATGGCTTTTGAGCCATGTGAATAAGTATATGATGGAAGTGGTACATGTCTCTTTATAGCATTTGTCTGAATAAAATATGTTTGAGAACTTGACTGATGCTAAAAGAATATGATAATGTGCTTAATTAATCAAGTGAAATCTATTCATGTAGTGCTCTGACCATAGATCCATCATCGTCATGAATAGGTGATGGTGAAACAGGTTGCTCCGCGGCATATCCTGGATTTCGTATATTTTTGAATATACGGGGGTCAATGGGCGAAAATATCCTTACGTCCTCTTGAAGTGATTGTGAGGAGGTAAACAAGAAACCTCTCACATCCTTCATGAATAGGTCGGGATAGATGTATCACTAATCTCCCCATGATTTGGGCCAGATGTTGTACACATCTCCCAAGATTAATACCGGATCGTTGGAGATAAACATGAAATCTCATGATCGCGAAGAGAGAGCAGCTGACACTGCCTCTATAGCGAAGTTGCCAGTATACCCTGGCTATCTATGTAGCAGAGACACGAGATGTCCTGCAGGTTCTCTCGCACTGACCGGGAGGTAGTGAGGTCATGGGAACCTGGCTCTTCCCTAGACCTATGTATGGTACCGGTTTCGACTTCGCAATGGCCGGTTGCAGTATGAGCGGTATACCTCATCTCCTCAGAGCTTAAATATGATTGTAAAATGTAATAAGCCGTATAGCATGTTTGCTTAAGGATTGAATACGGAGATTCATTGGCTTATGTTGCATTTCTTTGTGCATTCCTTAGCGGATAAATGTTATTTATGTTCCTTTATATTCTCTGCAAAGTAGACAGATGAAATACTTATCTACCATGGGTATATGCAATGCTCTCCTTGAGAATAGGAGATTATATTATTCTATTCTATGATGAATAATTCTGCATGATATGGTAAAAGTAACCCCTGCTCAGTTTTAATTTAATAAACTGCAATAACAATGTTTTGGCGGAGAGTTATATCTCTCGTTGGGGCAATTTTCAATTGTCTCACCCCCGTGGGAAACATTTTTAGGTATGCATTGGAGGCAAGGCAGGAATTCCCTAAGATCAGAGAAAGAGCAGCAACAACAACAACAACAAGGGAAGCAATGAGATCTCAGGTGGAGATATTGTCTATCAAGTCATATAGATAGTAAACCTATGTGTCGTCTCTGTACTCTCAGGTCCTCGGAGTTTTAAATGATTCAATCGGAGTTTTGGCATAGTGCCTCAAAGTTTTTATACTGCCTGTGTATATTTGTTAGCAGGGCAGTCAATGTTGTAATCCTTAAAAAGGAATTGTACAGGCTGTGTACTTGTGATCCAGGATGAAATGGAAACACTTTGGTTCTTGGTTAAAGAGTTTTCCTATGAATGGATCTCTTTGCAAATGGTTTTAATTTTTAGTGATTTTTGGTAATCCGCTGCAACTAATGATCGCTTCCGCATGTTTTATTATTGTTAATGACACTTGTTATCTTAATGATGGCGGGTGTCGTTACAATTTAGTGGTATCAGAGCTCTAGGTTCGCTGAGTCTACAGAGACATAGGACTAAGGTAGTAGAGTCTGTGTTAGTGTCCTCCAGTATATCCTATAATGATTTCTGCTTGTGCAGAGAAAGGGTAAAGTTGAAAATGACTGGAGAACACAAGGAACACATTGCTAAGGGCAATGTTGTTGCATCAAGAAGAGGTGCAAGGGATCTGAGAAGAATAGAATGAGTACCTGAGAATCCCCAATAAGACCTGATCAGGATAGAGAATCCTATGATCATGCTCTTGTTGGGCAGATTAGGGCAACTGTAATGCATATAGTTGACTGGATGCTAGCCTTACAACCTAGGTAATCAGTCCTTAATATAGAAATCTTGAGCTTTAAATGAGTTCCTAAATGACTTAGTCATGTTGAAACAAGGGAAAATGTGAAAAAAAAGATTAACTTATGGCAAGAAAGTAGACTCTGCCATGATCTTAGACAGATAATAAATCTGTGATGGCAGTGCCCAAGAAGGGGCAATAAGCTGAGAAGTAGGTGATGATCTCTATAATTTTAGAGACATTTGCCTAATGGTTCTAAAAAGCCAAGGTTTTTGGTACAAATAGTGCAATAAATGCCTAGTGTACCAGGGCAGCAGCCCCTAAGTAAGTGCAAAGGTCTTAACCTTTCACTTGTAAGATTCCATGGCTTAGTTTTTTCTTCATGTAATAAGACCATGATGTGAGTACAAGGTATGTTATAAATGTGTACATGTTGAGTACACTAAACCCTTTTTGTTATAAAAAGGAGGATTGTTGATTTTGTTTTCCCTATTAGTTGCCATATAGGGAAGAAATGATGAGAACTAGAATTTGAATTCTATTCAGTATTCTTTTAAATGCTCTATATTGATCATACCTCTATGAAAGAGGAAGAGGTATAGAAGAGATGCCTGGATAAAATCCAGGGATGTTAAATCTTATGTTATGATAATATGAAAAGCAAGAAATATGATAGCATGTAATTGCATACTACTTGATCTCAGTACTTGTAAACCCTGATCAAGTATACAACTATTGATGATAAAGTGAGTATGGAAACTCTTAGATTGATATCTTTTTGATTGCCCTGATCAAGCAATCATTCAGATACAATCTAATGAGTATCATGAAATTGGAAATATGGTATGGATAAATGTATCATACCTTAAGTACAAGAAAGAGGGATCTGATATGAATTCAGATCAGTATGTGTATATGAGGAAGTAAAAGTATGACCCTCATATGATGAAAAAAAAAGAACAAGGGAGGTGATCCCTGTTCAATAAAGTTGTAAATATGATAAAATAAAGATGAGAATATAATGTGTTTTCAACACATGCGACTGATACCAAGGTAAGAGATTCTGGTATCTGAGAATTATCAGATGGTTTAGATTGGCTACCTGGAATGGTCAACTATGAAATCAGTCTGATTATATAAAATGATATGAACATCATATGTTAGGGGTTTATGCTTTGCATAAACATAACAACTAAATATGTCTTTAAGATAAGTTCTCATTTGACTCTATGAGAATATTTGTGAAGGAACTTTGTGCTGATCAAAGTTCTATGATGTCTACATAACAATGAGGTGTTATGAAGAGACATGATGATATAATGAATGAATAATATTTGTTCCCTTTATCTGGGATTTCGGGGACGAAATCCTTATTAGGGGTTTATAATTTGTAACATCTCTGACCTGGGTTATGCTTTAACCCTAGGTGTTTTGATTAATAAAGATGATTATATGCTTAATCTCATCTTGTGAAAAGTAATTAAGGCTCAAAAGGAACCTATGTTTCAATTTTGGTCCTGTTTGAACAATGTTGAAGCAATGTTTGCTTATTTTGGACTAAAGTGCAAATTACCCAAGTTGAGGGGTTAAATTGCAAATGTTGCATGATAAGATGTTCCTCTGATTTTGAGACATCATAAGAATGAATATGATGTAGTGGTATGGTTTCCACAAGCTTGGACACCAAGATTAAGCTTGTAAAGCAATCCTTGTGCATTAAAACCTAGTTTTGGTGTAATGCGCAATTTACCCAAAATCTAGGGTTCAATATGCAAATTACCACTTCAATAAGGTCCTTAATATTTCTTGGCATAAGGTAGAGAAAATAAAATGAGAGGGGCATCTCATTTGAATTAAGTTGGAGGAGAGAGAATCTTGATATTAAAATAATCAAGATTTAATCCTAATTGAAACCCTAATTCAATTTAGGGAAAAAAAGAATGTATTAATTAAAGGGCCTTCAACCAAAATGTTATTGGTTGATTTTGGTTAAGGATGGACGTTCGTTTTCCAAGATAAGGAACGAAAATATCCTAAGTAGGTGAAACTCCACTCACCTTATTATAAAGAAAAGTAATATCCACTCACATATGGGATATTAATATATTAAGCATTAAGGTGCTTAATTTGCTTTTCTTTAAATCATGGATAATTGAGAGGAATATGAGGCAATGAATATAGCCTCGTCCTTAAGGATTTTGAGGGGAATTTGAGGGGGAAGAGGCGGCCATGTTTTTGGAATTAAGTGCATTTTAATAATGCATTTTCTCTCTCATCAATTTCTTTATAAAAGTGCCTTTTCCAAATGAATTGAAAGGCTTTTTCGGCCCTTTCTTCTTCCTTTGCTTTGGATGAGATCAAGGGGACTTAGGAGCAATAGGAGGACGAGCCCCAACCTGTTGGTAAGCTTCTTGACCCTCGTTCTTCATGATTTCATGGTGGAAATCGAAAATAAATTGTGGATTCCTTCTTATTTCGATCTCCTCTTCAACCCTAGCCAACTTTTACAATCAAAAGCTTGAGGACGAGCCTAGGGGGAGTTGTAAGAGCTTCATCCACCATTAATGGCGTGATCTTGGAGCTTTAGAGCTCAATTGGAGGTGGGTTTTATAACTTAAACCCATAATCATTGCTATTGCATCAATTCTCTATGCTTTGTTGATTGATTTCTTCAATTTGATACACTCTTGTTTCTTTGCTGCAATTTCCATCAAGAACGGTTACTGTTCTTGGTTGTTCTAAGGAAGGGGATGATGACATCATCCTATATGCTTATCCAAAGAAAATTACCAAGCCAAATGGTTTTGATAGCTATTCCAAATCGTTTTAATTAGATTGGCTATGCGGTTTCAACAAACCGTTTAAGGGAAAACGGTTTGAAACCGTTTGGGAGAAAACGGTTTCAAGACCGTTTGATATGGTTGACCAAGCGTTGAACGTTTGGAATATTGTTCCTAATTATGTATACTAATGACCCTCCAAATTTGAGGGGTTAACTCCAAAGGAATCGTGAGTTGAAGGCCAATCAATTAGGCAAATCAAATTGAATTAAATGCTGATTTTCAACCTGATTAACTGGACCTGTTTGAGCAAACGGTTTCAAAACCGTTTGCGATGGTTGACCAAGCGTTGACCGTTTGGGATTCCTGTTCCTAATGATGTTGGTTAATAACCCTCCAAATTTTAGGGGTTAAATCCAAAGGAATCGTGAGTTGAAGCCTAATCAATTAGGGAAACCTAATTGGATTAAGTGCTGATTTTCAACCTGATTAACATGACCTTTTTGGGAAAATGGTATCAAGACCGTTTGGTGGAGTTGACCAAGCGTTGAACGTTTGATATTCCTGTTACTAATGATGTTGGTTAATGACCCTCCAAATTTGAGGGGTTAACTCGAAAAGAATCATGAGTTGAAGGCTAATCAATTAGGCAAACCCCAATTGAAAACAGTGCTGAAATTCCAATGAGTTAAGTTGAGATTTTGGGTTGATTAGCCCAAACGGTTTCAAGACCGTTTGGGGATCACCCAAACGGTCTCAAGACCGTTTGGGGATCACCCCAAGACCGTTTGGAGGTCTGGGATCAAGTATAGTTGACCAATTGAAGGTCCAAAGGTACTAATCATATTGCAATGTAGTGCTGATTTGTTGATCAACTCGATAGACCAATCCATGATGATTTTTCACTAGAATCCAAAGGTTGGATGGGCCAAACGGTCTCAAGACCGTTTGGTGGTCACCCAAGACCGTTTGGAGGTCTAGGGTTGAGTATGGTTAGGTATTTTAAGGTCTAAAGGTACCAAGCTGATATACAATGCAATGTTGATTTGGTGATCAATCCAATGACCCAAACTCTAATTGGTTGACTTGGATTATGATGATATGATGGGCAAATGGTCTCAAGACCATTTGGAGGTCATACAAACGACCTCAAGACCGTTTGGGGTCAGGTCATACCCAATTTGGATGATGGTTCAATGGTTTCAAAGCAACTAGTCTTACATTGATTAGTGTTGTTGAATCATTGATTCCAAACCCTAATTCAATTGAATCAAACCCTAATTGATGATCAATTTAGGGTCAATTGAGAGTCAAATCAGTTTAAGGTTGACCTATTAAACTCAATTGAAGTATGAGGGTAGGTCCAATTGATGACTGGTTCCATGAATTCAATGATTGAAGGAATCAACATTGAAAACCCTAATTCAATTGGATACCCTATGTAATGGAGGTCCAATGTGATTGAATCTCTTGAGAATCAAGATGATGAATGATGCATTGATCCAATATTGATTAGTAATGATAATCAAAGAAGGTACAAAGGTTGAAACCCGAATAGTACCTAAGGGATTAGTGCCAATTAAGGGATGAATTCCTAATTGCTTATAGGATCAATGACTCGGTACTCTATGTTAGTCATAGTTTTATAAACTCGATTGAAGGGTTGATATGACCTAATCAAGTTGAGAAGTTGATAGAATGAATTCATACATGATTATGATTCATGTAGTGATTAAGGGTTATGATCCTTAAGTAAAGAGATCAAGAATCCCTAATCATGAACATAAACCCTAATTGACAGGATTATTGAACTCAAACCCTAGTTGAGGGTGTATCCTTATGAAACCCTAGTTGAGGGTGTATCCATGTGAAACCCTAGTTGAGGGTGTATCCATGTGAAACCCTAACTGAGGGTGTATCCATGTGAAACCCTAACTGAGGGTGTATCCATGTGAAACCCTAATTGAGGGTGATTTCATGAGAAACCCTAATTGGGAATGATTAGCAAACCTTGAATATGGGAAACGTGATATGAAACCCTAATGAAGGGTGATGCTATATGTAATCCCTATTCTAAAGAAGGGAGATGTTATGTGAAACCCTAATTCCTAATGAAATAATAGATTTCATACTTGAATATGATTCATGAGGTGAACTTCTGTAGCACGACCGTGGTAGCTTCACTTTGCACGACCGTGCAAGGTAGCACGACCGTGGTGGCTTCCCTTTGCACGACCGTTCTTGACTACACGGCTGTGGTGCACTATGCTTGACTTAGAGTTGATTTGAAAGTGACCTAACATGGTCATTTTGTTAATTCCCAACTTAAGGATGAGAGATAAACTCATACCTTGTGATGATAATCAATTAATGATACATGATGAGAGTAATAAGTATGAATGAATACTTATGATATCAATGAATTCTTCCAGAGGAGGGTAGCAATGAATTATGGTTGGAGTGATAATACAAATATGAAACCCTAATTGATAAGAAAGGAAAATCTTAACCCTAGCTTTGGGTAAAAGGATGAAAAGCCCCAATTGATGGTAAACCCTAACCCTGGTAAGGGAATAGTGGTGTTACCCTATATTGCATGATGTGTTGTGAACTTGATAAGTCTATTATCATGTGTGAAAATCATGTAGGTCTCATGGGTGATGATCATAGCCAGGTATGAGCTATGATGTCTAATTGATAAGAGTTGATTGGCCATATGTGCCATTATGTTTTTGTTACTTAGAAATAAGTAACAAAATTAGTATGGGCTTGTAAGCCTTGTGAATAAAGTTGTTGCCTAATGAGAGGTGACAAAATGTGAATGGCCTTGTGAGCCATGTGAATAAAGTTGTTGCCTAGTGAGAGGTGACAAGATGTGAATGGCTTTGAGCCATGTGAATAAGTATATGATGGAAGTGGTACATGTCTCTTTATAGCATTTGTCTGAATAAAATATGTTTGAGAACTTGACTGATGCTAAAAGAATATGATAATGTCCTTAATTAATCAAGTGAAATCTATTCATGTAGTGCTCTGACCATAGATCCATCATCGTCAGGAATAGGTGATGGTGAAACAGGTTGCTCCGCGGAATATCCTGGATTTCGTATGTTTTTGAATATACAGGGGTCAATGGGCGAAAATATCCTTACGTCCTCTTGAAGTGATTGTGAGGAGGTAAATAAGAAACCTCTCAAATCCTTCATGAATAGGTCGGGATAGATGTATCACTAATATCCTGATGATTTGGGCCAGATGTTGTACACATCTCCCAAGATTAATACCGGATCGTTGGAGATAAACATGAAATCTCATGATTGCGAAGAGAGAGCAGCTGACACTGCCTCTATAGCGAAGTTGCCAGTATACCCTGGCTAGCTATGTAGCAGAGACACCAGATGTCCTGCAGGTTCTCTCGCACTGACCGGGAGGCAGTGAGGTCATGGGAACCCGGCTCTTCCCTAGACCTATGTATGGTACCAGTTTCGACTTCACAATGGCCGGTTGGAGTATGAACGGTATACCTCATCTCCTCAGAGCTTAAATATGATTGTAAAATGTAATAAGCCGTATAGCATGTTTGCTTAAGGATTGAATACGGAGATTCATTGGCTGATGTTGCATTTCTTTGTGCATTCCTTAGCGGATAAATGTTATTTTATGTTCCTTTATATTCTCTGCAAAGTAGACAGATGAAATACTTATCTACCATGGGTATATGCAATGCTCTCCTTGAGAATAGGAGATTATCTTATTCTATTCTATGATGAATAATTCTGCCTGATATGGTAAAAGTAACCCCTGCTCAGTTTTAATTTAATAAACTGCAATAACAATGTTTTGGCGGAGAGTTATATCTCTCGCTGGGGCAATTTTCAATTGTCTCACCCCCGTGGGAAACATTTTTAGGTATTCATGGGAGGCAAGGCAGGAATTCCCTAAGATTAGAGAAAGAGTAGCAGCAACAACAACAACAAGGATAGCAATGAGATCTCAGGTGGAGATATTGTCTGTCAAGTCATATAGATAGTAGTCCTATGTGTTGTCTCTGTACTCTCAGGTCCTCGGAGTTTTAAATGATTCAATCGGAGTTTTGGCATAGTGCCTCAAAGTTTTTATACTGTCTGTGTATATTTGTTAGCAGGGCATTCAATGTTGTAATCCTTAAAAAGGAATTGTACATGTTGTGTACTTGTGATCCAGGATGAAATGGAAACACTTTGGTTCTTGGTTAAAGAGTTTTCCTATGAATGGATCTCTTTGCAAATGGTTTAAATTTTTAGTGATTTTTGGTAATCCGCTGCAACTAATGATCACTTCCGCATGTTTTATTATTGTTAATGACACTTATTATCTTAATGATGGTGGGTGTCGTTACACGTAGTTTCTTAGGGTTAGCTGGCTACTATCGAAGGTTCATTAAGAACTTCAGTTCTATAGCCCTACCCTTGACCAAGTTGACCCGGAAAGACGTTCCTTTTGTCTAGAGTGATAAGTGTCAACAGTCTTTCCAGCTGTTGAAGGAGAGGTTAACAAGTGCACATGTGCTTGTGCTACCTGAACAAGGTAAAGGATATGTAGTTTTCTGTGATGCCTCCAAGAATGGACTCGGATGCGTGTTGATGCAGGATAAGCAAGTGATTTCTTTTGCTTCCCGACGGCTTAAGAAACACGAGGAGAATTATCCGACACACGATCTGGAGTTAGCTGTTGTGGTTCATGCCTTAAAGATCTAAAGACATTATCTCTACGGAGAGACATTCTAGATTTTCACAGACCACAAGAACCTTAAGTATATCTTCTCTCAACATGAACTTAACATGAGGCAACATCGTTGGATGGAGTTAATCAAGGACTACGATTGTATAATTGATTACCATCCATGGAAGGCCAATGTGGTTGCAGATGCCTTGAGTAGGAAATCAGCAACATCAACCATGGATAGAGCACAACTAAACTCCTTAGTATGCTCCAGGAGAGATATGTTTATATCTTTAAGGCAAGACAATGTACAGTTGAAGGTATCATTGTTAGTCGGATTGTTGGCTGAGATGCATATAAAACCTACTCTAAGAGAGCAGATTAAGAAGGCAAAGCAAGTTTATGTTGCAGTCCAGTAGATCAGATCGAAGTATGGTGATGAAAAGAGAGATGGTTTCCATGACTCAGATGATCAAGTGGCATGTTATCATGGGAGGATGATAGTGCCAGATATGGACAACTTGAGGAAGTTAGTCCTGGAAGAAGCTCATTCTTCGATGTATGCCATGCATCCAGGGAGCACCAAGATGTATCGAAACTTGAAAGATATGTATTGGTGGCCTGGGATGAAGAAGGATGTTGTTGGGTTTGTTCTGAGGTGTCATGTGTGTCAACAAGTTAAAGCTGAACACCAAAAGCCTGTAGGAATAATGCAACCTTTACCCATACCACAGTGGAAGTGGGACCATGTGACCATGGACTTTGTTGTTGGTCTACCCAGGACAAGCAAAGGACATGATTCCATCTGGGTAATAGTTGATAGGTTGACAAAGACAGCACACTTCTTACCTGTCAAAACAACCTATTCTGCTGAAAGGTTATCACAGTTGTATGTTCAAGAGATAGTGTGACTGCACAGAGTTCCTGTCACTATAGTTTCTGATAGAGGTCCCCAGTTTACAAGTCATTTTTGGGAGCAGTTGCACAGAGCTTTAGGCACCAAGTTAAGGTTTAGTACAGCCTTTCATCCACATACTGATGGACAGTCAGAAAGGACTATACAAACCTTGGAGGACTTGTTGAGAGCATGTGTTCTCCAGTTTACAGGGAGTTGGGATCTACACCTAAGCTTGATAGAATTTGCCTACAACAATAGCTATCAACATAGCATTGATATGGCACCTTATGAAGCTTTGTATGGTAGACATTGTAGATCACCCTTATGTTGGTATGAGACTGGTGAACATCAATTGTTAGGTCCTGATCTTGTGCAGCAGACCACATAGAAGATCAAAGTAATACAATAATAGATTAAGATTGCACAGGATAGGCAGAAATCTTATGTTGACAGACGTCGTAGACCCTTAGAGTTCTAGGTTGGAGACAGAGTATACCTCAAGGTCTCACCTTGGAAGGGAGTTTTGAGGTTTGGAAGGAAAGGGAAGTTAGCTCCTAGGTTTATGGGGCCTTATCCAATCATTGAACGGATTGGAAAGGTAGCCTATAGACTATAGTTACCACCAGAGTTACAGAAGTTACACCCCGTGTTTCACATTTCTATGCTGAGGAAATGTCACCCTGACACCGAGTCAGTTCTACAACCCATGGAAGTAGAATTGAATGATGATATAACTTATGAGGAGGGACCAGTGTCAATCCTTGATAACATAATTAAAAAGCTAAAGAAGAAAGACATAAGTCTTGTGAAAGTCCTCTGGAATCACTGTGGTGTTGAAGAAGCCACTTGGGAACTAGAGGATGAGATGAGATGGAAATACCCTGCTCTTTTCTCTTAATATGTTTTATCGATTTCGGGGACGAAATCCTTGTAAGGAGTGGAGAATTTGTAACATCCCTGAACTGGGTTATAAGTTAACCCTAGATGTTTTGCTTAATCATGTAATTAAATACTTGTGATTATCCCCTGGCATGTAATTAAGTTCCTGAGGAACATACATTTTCAATTTTTGTCCTTTTTAAACAATGGTGTAGTATTGTTTTGTAATGCAGGGACCTATGTGCAAATTACCCAATTAGAGGGGTTAACTTGCAAAATTACATAGGTTAAGATGTTCCTCTAATGATGAGTCATCATATGAGAGAATATGATGAAGTATGATGGATTCTCCAAGCTTGGGCACCTAGATACAGCTTGTGGAGCAATCTTTGTGCTTAAAACCCTAGTTTTGGAGTAAAGTGCAATTTACCCAAAATGTGGGGTGCAACTTGTAAAATACACCTTCTAGAGTATCTTTTGTGACTCTTGACATCATTTAGAGTAGAAATTATGAAAGGGGCGCTTCAATTAAATAATCAGATAAGAAGAATGACCTTTGTAGTAGAATCACCTAGTATGAGTAAAGAGACCCTTTATATATGTGTACCTTAGTTTGCATGTTGGCTTTCTTTACCCTTAGATCTTGAGTTTTGAAGGAGATTTTCTATACTAGAATAAGGAGAAATGTGCTAAGAAGTTAAGGAGGGACCTAGATGAGAAATCCATAAACTAGATGTCCTTATGTTGAAAACTAACCCAAGCTATATAAGCTTCCTTCTTTGTAAACCAAGTAAACGTATTCCCTTCACTCTTTCACTTATCATCTTGCTCAACCGACTAAGGCAAAGCTCTGGAGCTCAGGGAGACTACCAACTTGTTCTAAGGTGAGAAGAGACCATCTTCTAGCTCGGATTCATGGAGGAATTCCTTGTATAAGGTTGGTTTTATGGTTATCTCACTTAGGTTTCTTGTTCTAGCCGACCTTCCCCAACCTTTTCTTGGAGAAACTCCTTTGGCCAGCCTGTCGAGCTCAAGACGCCATTAAAGGCTTGAAGCTTGGAAGCTTGGAGCTCTAGGAACAACGTTTGAGGCGGGTTTTATAACTCTAAACCCTTTGCTTTATTATGTATACTTGTGTTCTTGCAAAATATAGTTAGTTCTTCTTCTTCCCCATCTTTCCTTGCTTTCTTGCAAGAAAATCCACAAAGTAACCGACCTGTTCCAAGGTTGAAGATGATGGGCATGAATTCCTAGGTAACTTTACCAAACGACCTTGGACCATTTGGTCTAAACGGTTTGCAAACCGTTTGATCTCATGCGGTCTTGCAAGACCGTTTAAATTCAAACGGTCTCCAAAACCGTTTGGTAGGTTTGACCAAGTGAAGACCATTTAGAGGTCTGTTGTACACATGTTGAATTAATCAATTACAAAGACTCATGATCTAATTTCAAACCAATCTCAAGTTGAAGGCACTTCAACCTTCTAAACCCTAATCAGGTTCAATTGATGATTTCAAGGATAGATTTTGGTGAACTTTGGGTTGAAGGGCCCAAACGGTCTCAAGACCATTTGGGGATTCACTCAAACGGTCTCAAGACCGTTTGGTGACAACCCAGGACCGTTTGGAGGTCTACGGTTAAGGAAATTTGATGAATTGAGGGTCCAATCACAATAGATTGATGAATTGATTAAAAGTGCTGATTTTAGACCTAATTAGGGTTCAACCCTTATCAAATCGACTTAGATTTTGATGAAAATTTGGACAAACGGTCTCAAGACCGTTTGGAGGGTGTCTAAATGGTCTCAAGACCGTTTGGACCAAGTTGGGGCCCAATTGAGTGTCAATTGATGGGTTCAACCTCAATTAGACTCAAGATTATCAATGTTGATGGTTAACCGATTGCAAACCCTAATTGAACTGGTTTCAACCCTAATTGGCTATCAATTGAGGGTCAATTGAGTGTCCAATTGGTTAAGGCTAACCCTAATTGGCTCAAATGATAATTGGTTAACAAGGATGTGGCCAATTGAGGGCTTCAACATGGAAAACCCTAATCGATTACAAGCTTTGATGTACCTTTGAGTTCCATGCGGTGTTGACCCATTTGGACCAAACGATCTCAAGACCGTTTGAGTCTAAACGGTCTCAAGACCGTTTGGAACCAAACGGTTTCAAGGTTGCATAACTTCAAACGGTTTGTGTAACATCCCTGACCTGGGTTATGAACTAACCCTAGGTGTTTTGCCTAAATATGTAATTAAATCCTTGTGATTAACTTTGGGCATTTAATTAAGTTCCTCAGAAACATATATTTCAATTTTGCTCCTTTATATATATAGTTGTAGCATTGTTTTGTAATACATGGATCTATGTGCAAATTACCCAGTTAAGGGATTAACTTGCAAATTGCACATGTTGAGATGTTCCTCTGATGTTGAGACATCATGAGGATGTTTATGATGAAGTTTGAGGGTTTTCCCAAGCTTGAGCACCAAGGTGCAGTTGTGGAAGCAACCCCTGTACTTGAAAACCCTAAATTGGTGTAGAGTGCAATTTACCCAATTTAAGGGGTGCAACTTGTAAAATACATCATCTAAAATATCTTTTATAACTTTTGTCATCATTTAGAGTAGAAATGATGAAGAGGGCACTTCATTTGAATAATCATATAATAAAGAACACCTTTGTGTTTGAATAATCAAGGTGTATGTATAATAGCCCTTTTATGTGTATGCTTTAGTGATGGGTTGATCCTCTTTGCCTTCAATTCTTGATCTTAGAAGGAGTTTATCCTTAGAAATAAGATGTGGGTACGTGCAAAGAAGAAAGGAAGGACTTATATGATAAATGAGGAAAACATATATTCTTATGTTGGAATTTCACCCAATATATATATATACCACTTCCTTTGCAAGCAAAGGAACGTTTCTTTCATTCCCTCACTTATCCCCCTTGCTCAAACCGACTAAGGCAGAGCTCTGGAGCATAGGAGAACGACCAGGGAGTTCATGGTAAGTTTGGATCATCCCTTTTTCTTGAATTCATGGAGGAAACTCGATTTCAAGGTTGAATTCATGGCTAGCTCACCTAGCTTTATCTTTCTAGCCATTCCTTTCCAACTTTTCCTTGGAGAATTCACCTTGGCCGACCTGTGGAGCTCAAAGACGCCATTAAAGACCTGAATCTTGGAAGCTTGGAGCTCAAGGAACAACCTTTAGGTGGGTTTTATACCTCTAAACCTTATGCTTTGATTATACATCTTTTTCTATGCATATAGTTGCTAGTTCTTCTTCTTTCCTATCTTCCCTTGCATCCTTGCAAGTAAAATCGTGAAGAACTGCTTCTATTCTTGAGGTAGAAGATAAGGGCGTTAATTCCTATGCTTATCCACGGATTTCCACTTTACTAAACGGTCCTAACCAATTGCCCATGCGGTTTGCACAACCGTTTGGTGGGCAAACGTTTTCAGGGTCGCATGGAGGCAAACGGTCTTCAAGACCGTTTGGTCCAGTTGACCAAGCGACGACCGTATGAGAATCCTGTTCCTAATTAAGTAGGCTGATCACCCACAAAATTGGAGGGGTTAACTCCAAAGGAATCGTGAGATATAAGCAAATCAATTAGCAAATCCAATTGAATTAAGTTCTGATTTTCAATCTGTTTAATTTGCCCTTTTTAGGCAAACGGTCTCAAGACCGTTTAAGATGGTTGACCAAACGTTGACCGTTTGGGATTACTGTTCATAATGATGTTAATTAACGACTCACCAAATTTGATGGATTAATTCTAAACGAGTCATGAGTTGAAGGATGATTAATAGGGCAAACCCTAATTGAAATCAGTGTTGAATTTCCAATAAGTTAATTAGTGATTTTGGGTTGATTAGCCCAAACGGTCTCAAGACCGTTTGGGGATCACCCAAGACCGTTTAGAGGTCTGGGGTCAAGTATAGTTGACCAATTGAAGGTCCAAAGGTACCAAATCATATTGCAATTAAGTATTGATGTGATGATCAACTCAATAGATCAAACCTTGATGAATTTTCACTAGAGTCCAAAGATTGGATGGGCAAATGGTCTCAAGACCATTTGGAACTCATCCAAACAGTCTCAAGACCGTTTGGTGTCAACTCAAGACCGTTTGGAGGTCTAGGGTTAAGGTAATTTGATCAATTGAGAGCCCAATTACAGTGGGTTATTGAAATAATCAAATTGCTGATTTGTGACTTAATTAAGGTTCAACCCCTATCAAATCAACTTAGATTTTGATGAATTCTTGGGCAAACGGTCTCAAGACCGTTTGGAGGTCATCCAAAGGATCTCAAGACCGTTTGGGCCAAGTTTGGGCCCAATTGGAGGTCAATTGATAGGTTCAACCTTGAATTGATTCACATTGTTGAATATTGATGACCATCCGATTTGAAACTCTAAATGAGATGGACTTAACCCTAATTGGCTTTCAATTGAGGGTTAATTTGGTGTCCAATTGATTGAGGCTCATCCTAATTGACTCAATTTATAAGTGGTTAACATGGCTTTGGCCAATTGAGGGCTTCAACATACTTAATCATAAACATTTGTAACTTTTGAACCATGTTGGAGGTCCAAACGGTCTCAAGACCGTTTGGGCTCAAACGATCTCAAGGTCGTTTGGACCAATCGATCTAAAGACAAGTTGATCAAACGGTTTCAAACCGCATAAGCTCAAACGGTTTGGAAAGTCAACCTTTCCAAACGGTCAACGCACCCAAATGGTTTGGGCAAATGACCTTGAGGTCATGCGGTCTTGGAGTCAAACCTAGCAAACGGTCAACGCACCCAAACAGTTTCAAACCGTTTGGTGGTTGAAGGTTGAAACCGTTTGGAGGTTTTCAAGGTTATTTATATATAATCACTTGAAGTTGTAATTGGTTCAATGGTGATCTAATCTAAACCCTAATGGTAGCTTAGAACATTAAAGGACTAAGTGATTAATGAATTGACCCATGATGGTGATCATGAGCTAAATTACCAAAATACCCTTGAGGGGTTTAATTGAGTAATACCTTTTTCTAATAAAACCCTAATCACATGTTAATGATGTTTTGGCTTATGCTAGTCAATGAGGACTTAACCCAACCTGATCTAGAGTGGTGTTATCACCATGTACTAGTAAGAGGAGAGAGAAAGTATCATAAGAGAGAGAAAGTACCCTTTTATAGTGGAAACTTAAGTAAAGTACCTTCAATTCACATGAATGTGCATGATTAAGGTATGATCCACCTATGTGAGATTATGGAAACCCTAATTATGATGTTTAGTGAATCTTAATCTTATCTAGGAGCTCTAATGATGATGTTTCTCATACTTGATGATGTTATGAGTTAAACTCACCATGAGGTGAATAGTAAACCCTAATTCTAGGGTGATGGCATGTAATGTGAATAGTAAACCCTAATTGATGAGAATCAGGGAACTTAGCTCTTATGGCAAGAGTGGAAAGTATAATATTTGATTTGAATTGCTTTTATCAGTTGAATTAACCTTGCAGGTTCTTATATGAAGATGATCATATCCAGGTATGGATGATGATGCTATATTCATTGAAAGCATGTTGTTAGCTTTATGAATAGTAAATTATCTTGATGCCTTGTCAATGGCAACCTATGAATTAAATGGGTTGTGAGAGCCATAAATACCATCAAGGTCATGCTTTAGAGATGACTTGTGATGAATGTATTGAGAAATGATGATTGATGAGAGTTAGGCTTGTTACATTTAGTATTCTCCTTTCATAGCTGTTATGCTAATGTTATTGTTTGAAGAACAATGTATGATGTTAAAGGAATACTGAATGTACCTAACTAATCAAGTGTAATGTAGAGCCCTGATCATAGATCCATCATTGTCAGAGATCAAATGATGGTGAAACAAGTTTTCCTAAGGGAAATCCTGGATCACATACTTTTGAGTATGTGGGGTATATGGATGTGTAGAACCTTACATCCTAGTGTAGGTGTTTGATGTAGATGTGTAATCCATCAATCCTTCACTATAATCCCATACCGTATCAGTGGATGGTAAACATGAAACCTCCTGATGACGAAGAAAGCACAGATATCTGTATCAGTGGAAGATAAACATGAAATCTCCTGATGACGAAGAGAGTACAGGACGCCACTGTAACTCTAAAATAGCGAAGGACCAGATTACCCTGGCAAGCTATTATAGTAGAGGCACGAGATGTCCTACAAGTAATCCTCTTACTGACTGAGGAAGGTGAAGGTCATGAGAATCCGGCTCTTTCGATGACCTAGTATGATACCGAGGCACTTAGCAGTGATTGGTTGGAGTATGAGTGGTAAACCTCATCTCCACAGGGCATAAAAGTAATGTTTGAAAAACATAATCCACAGCGTAGCATACCTGTTAGAGATAACTACGAGTTGATTGATTGATGTTACACTGTATAGTGCAAATGTCTTCATGTTTCATAACTGTTGAACTCATGTTTACTATTATATCCGATGTTGAATACTTTGAAGCCTTTACTGCTTAAGTTATTCTTTGAGATGTTATAATAAAGCTTCTGGCGGAGAGTTATAACTCTCGCTGGGACAATTATGTAAAATTGTCTCACCCCGTAGACTTCAACTTTTTAGGTGGACGTCGAAGACGGAGGAACAGGTCTACAGGTGACCAGTCCCAGCAGCAGCACCAGGAGTAGCAGTAAAATCTCAGGTGGAGATTTAGCCTGCCATGTGGTGTAGATAGAGTCAGTCCTATGTGTCCTCTGTACTCTCAGGTCTTGAAGTCTTTTGGTCTGAGGTTTTGGTTATGAGTTCTTGAGATTTTGTATCATGTTGTATATAATTACTCAAGAAGTAATTATCTGAGATGTAAACAGTTTATCTCCTTTTATGAAGGAAGTTTTATGGTTTCAATGCTTTATCTCAAAAAGTTTTAATTTCCGCTGATTTTTGGTATTCCGCTGCTAATCGAATCGCTTCCGCTAAGTTTAAATCGTGTTTATATCGTGGTTTGGAGATCAGAGCCCACAATTAGTGGTATCAGAGCTCTAGGTTCGCTGAGTCTACAGAGGCATAGGATTTAGGATGTCGAGTCTATCCTTAGTATCTCTTCCTTATCTAATAGAATCTTCTGCTCCTCAGGAGAAGAAGATACATAAGGATGGCTGAGCCACATGATGAGTATGTGGCAGAGAGTAGTGCTAGTGCACCTCGAGGCGGTGCAAGGGTTCCAGAAATAGAACAACCTGCACCTGAACCACCCCAATTTGACCCAGTTGATATGGGTAACCCAGCAGTTCAGACGATGTTTGGGCAGTTTATGACTGCCATGACACACATAACTGACAAGATGCCCATGCCTGCACCTAGGGCACCTGCCCATCCTGAAGGACAAGGTATTGGTAAGACGTTCGAGCGACTTCGTCGAGTCGGAGCTACCGAGTACTTTGGGACTGCCGACCCCGCAGATGCTGATCTGTGGTTAACAGAGTTGGAGAAGGCTTTCAGGATTCTTAATATCCCGGAGGCTGAGAAGGTTAGACATGTTGTCTATCTTCTCAAAGGCAGTGTTGGTCACTGGTGGAACATGGAAGAGCAGAAGAGACCTGGGATAGAGTTCTCGTGGGAAGAGTTTCGTCGGGAATTTATCAATAGATATTTTCCAAAGACCTTCCTAGATGAGAAGATCTCTCAGTTTGAGAGATTGAGGCAGGGCATGATGAACATTAGCGAATATGAAGCTAAATTCATGGAGTTGTTGCGGTTCTGTCCGCACATGGCTTCCACAGAAGAGGAAAGAATCAGGAGATTCGAGAAGGGTTTGAATGTTGATATATCAACCCCTGTGTCTGCCTTAGAAAACCGAGAGAGATTATCTACCTTCATTGAGTCAGTCCGAAGGATAGAGAGATCTGTGGTTGAGAAGAGGCAAACCCAGAAAAGATATCCACAGTTCCAGGGTTCTTCATCTAGGGATTTCAAGAAACCAAGATTCTCTGCACCTAACCCTCCACCACCCAGATCAAGTTCCCAAACTCAGTGGTCACCAAGTAGAGGCAGGGGACGAAGCCTACCTCAACAAGAGACTCACAGTTCTGCATCAATGTCAGTTACTGGACCACCAAGACCACAACAACTGGAAAGAAGTTGCTACAACTGTGGGAAGGTGGGGCACTTGATGAAGGAGTGTCGATCTAGGCCTATTAGTGTGACACAACCTCAGAGGCAGAGTCAATAGGGATCTCAGAGAAGGCAATCTCAAGGAGCAGCTCGAGGACGTGGACAAGCGTCTCAAGCTGGATCATCAGCACCACCTCAACACCAGGCGACAGCAAGGTTCTATGCTATGAACCCACCTGAAGCAGTGGTCAATCCACGGGTAGTGGCAGGTCAGATGGAACTTTTATATTCTGATATGTCTACATCCTGTGTTGTATCTGTTTTGATTGACCCGGGTGCTACACACTCTTTTATCACTCGGAGAGTGATTCATAACTGCAATATGACGGTTAGTCATAGGGTAGATAGTTTGTTGTTAGAGACTCCGTTGAGTGGGTCTGCCGTTTTGCAGAAGATATGTTCTCCCTGCATCCTCTTCTTTTCTAATCATCGCATTCAAGTGGACCTTATACCACTTGATATGCAAGGATTTGATATAATCCTCGGGATGGATACCTTAGAAAGGTATAGAGTTGTCTTGGATTGTGAATCCAAGTTGGTTTTGTTTGCTGATGAAGGCAACACATGGATCTTTCAAGATGAAAGAAAGATTCTGCCCACCTGTCTTGTATCAGCTATGGTTGCTGATAAGCTGTTGAGGCAAGGATGTTATGCATTCTTGGCCCATGTGGTAGATGTTACCAAGGAAAGTTCCAACCCTGATGAAGTTCCCATAGTCAGGGAATTCGAGGATGTGTTTCCTGAAGAACTTCCTGGTATACCACCACCTCGGGAGATTGATTTTGAGATCAATTTGGTCCCAGATACGAAACCCATAGCTCAGACACCGTATAGGATGGCGCCTGCTGAGATGGCAGAACTCAAGAAACAGCTTCAAGAGTTACTTGAGAAAGGTTTTATCCGACCGAGCACTTCACCTTGGGGTGCTCCGGTTTTGTTTGTTAAAAAGAAAGATGGGTCAATGCGGTTGTGCATTGACTACATACAACTTAATAAAGTAACAATAAAGAACAAGTACCCTCTGCCGAGGATTGATGATCTCTTTGACCAGTTGCGTGGTGCAACCGTCTTCTCAAAGATAGACCTGAGATCTGGATATTATCAACTCCGTATTATGGATAGTGACATATCCAAGTCTGCTTTTAGGACAAGATATGGTCACTATGAGTTCACGGTTATGTCGTTTGGACTAACCAATGCACCAGCTGCATTCATGGAACTCATGAATAGAGTTTTTCGACCCTTCCTTGATCAGTGTGTTGTCGTTTTCATAGATGACATTCTGATCTATAGTAAGGATGCTCAGCAGCATGAGCAGCATCTTCGCCAAGCTTTGACCTTGCTAAGAGAACACAAGCTGTATGCTAAGTTTAGCAAGTGTGAGTTCTGGCTGCCGGAGGTATCTTTTCTTGGACATGTGATATCTGCATCGGGAATTCGTGTTGACCCTACAAAGGTAGAATCTGTTCTACAATGGGAACAACCGAAGACGCCGACGAAGATTCGAAGCTTCTTGGGGTTAGCTGGTTACTATCGAAGGTTTATTAAAAACTTTAACTCTATAGCCTTACCTTTGACCAAGTTAACCCGAAAAGATGCTCCTTTTTCTTGGAGTGATAAGTGTCAACAGTCTTTTCAGTTGTTGAAGGAGAGGTTGACAAGTGCACCTGTGCTTTTGCTACCTGAGCAAGGCAAAGGATATAGAGTTTTCTGTGATGCTTCTAAGAATGGACTTGGATGTGTGTTGATGCAGGATAAACAAGTGATTTCTTTTGCTTCCCGACAGCTTAAGAAACACGAAGAGAATTATCCGACACACGATCTAGAGTTAGCTGATGTGGTTCATGCCCTAAAGATCTGGAGACATTATCTTTATGGAGAGACGTTTCAGATTTTCACTGACCATAAGAACCTTAAGTATATCTTCTCTCAGCATGAGCTTAATATGAGACAACGCCGCTGGATGGAATTAATCAAGGACTACGATTGTATGATTGATTACCATCCGGGGAAGGCTAATGTGGTTGCTGATGCCTTGAGTAGGAAATCAGCAACATCAACCATGGAAAGGGCACAACTAAACTCTTTAGTATGCTCTAGAAGGGATATGCTTATCGCTTTGAGGCAAGACAATGTACAGTTGAAGGTGTCATTGTTAGCCGGGTTGATGGCTGAGATGCATATTAAACCTACCCTAAGAGAGCAGATTAAGGAGGCACAACATGTTGATGTTTTAGTTCAGCAGATTAGATCGGAGTATGGAAATGAGAAGCGAGATAGTTTCCATGATTCAGATGATCATGTAGCATGTTATCATGGGAGGATGATAGTATCGGATGTGGACAACTTGAGGAAGTTAGTCCTGGAAGAAGCTCATTCTTCGATGTATGCCATGCATCCAGGGAGCACCAAGATGTATCGAAACTTGAAAGATATGTATTGGTGGCCTGGAATGAAGAAGGATGTTGCAGAATTTGTTCTGAGGTGTCCTGTCACGCCCCAATCTCACATTAACCACAAACCACGAGATTATGACGCGACAGGATGGGATTTACACAAAAGCCAACCACTCTTTACTTTTTAAAACATTTTAAAGAGATTGAAAAGATAATATGTTTTATGCTGTAAAATGAAACTAAACAAACTACGGAAGCATCTTAATTAACTGATTAGCAATATAAACAGAGTCTACAACATTTTACATTGTTCGACATAAAATAAAGCATAACATATAATTTACATCTTTATACACATTCACTCTCTCACACACACCTTGTCCCAAAGATCGAGGGGAAAGGACTAAGAGACCTCTAACTACTAACTACGTATACCTTCTACAGACTAGGCGTTAGGATGAAACGATCCTTCAGATTTCCTGCTGCTGATGATAACCTGAAAATGTTTTGAGTAGAGGTATGAGCCTACTCGCTCAGTGAATAGTATTTCACTTAGCTATCACTAAACAACTCATCCGGTTTATAGAATTGAAATAAACATAAATACAGTACAAGCTGGGCAGTTCTAATGACATAGCAGATTACAGAATATAATCGCATTTCTATGCAACAACAGGTAATTTAAACCAATAAACAGATATAATGAATTGGCACAAAAGTTCGGATATATTAATTTACTGTGATCCTATATGATTACATAATTATATTATTATTATGCCCTAAATATATGCAGTGTACTCTGCATATAAAGATCCGCAGCAAGTTCATGCTACGGTCCCACCGTACAAGACTTAGCGACACACCCGGGAAATGCTAAGTCTGACTGCTGTCCTGGTCTGCTACAGGACTCTCAGGCTCACACGGCCTCACTGCACTCTCAAAAGAGTGTACTTTAGACTCCTCCTTTAACCTGAGCACACAGGCGGAGAGTCGGGGTTACCACCGTGACACACGCACGGATTATTGTTGAATAACCCCCATATACTCCAGTGCCACCGTGACACACGCACGGATTATTGTTGAACACTGCCTTTCTGCCCTCGTGCCACCGTGACACACGCACGGATTATTGTTGAACACGAGTCACCGACCATCTAGACACACGCTAGGTAGGTCGTTTCACCCCAAGGTGCAGACCTCACGAGGGGTTCTACGGCGTTAGGGCACCTAAGTCTATTAACTGATTAACAAATAAACATTTAAACAGGAATATCACATTTACTGATTTCATATCAAATCACAATACACTGTCATTCTAAACCGACAGAGCAATATATTTCAAATCATTGTAATTTCTGATAAATTCTCATACCATGCATTCAGGCAAATTAGAAATGCATAAATAACCCAACTTATTTCAATTTGGCACATACATAGTGAATTTACGCAATTGAACATCTTATTGCACAAATTAAAGAAATTTATTTCACATATGAGAATCATACTCAACAATTATCAATTCTCTAAATTTCTCAAAAAACGTGCACATTAACCCAAATCCTGGTTTGTGCATCACTTAACTCAATTAAGAGTTAATTACCTATCACAACACAATTTAATAACAATACTTGAGAATTTCTGGTAATATTTCAGAGAAATGTGCCATTTCATGTAAATATCAATTTACACATATTAACGTCAAAAGATATATACAATTTAGGGTTTTATTGCATATTTTATTTATTCATATCAACTTTGAAATCGTACATCTGATAATTTATCAGAAATCCTTATTGTCTGGGTTCATACCCAATCCATACCATTTTTAGACATGAATTTCTAATTTCAACATTCAAATAAGCAATTTAGGTTCCAATGAACCATATAAATCTACCGATTCAATCCACACTGATCAATTGCTAAATTTAATCATATAACAGCGTCTAGAAGCAATTTATGAAATAAAAGTCGGGCGACGCCAAACGCCGCCCTACGCCTGATAACGCCTGTTATCAGCGTAATTTGTGCACAAACAGAATATATTCAAACGCCTGAGTTATTTAATGATAAATGAATGAAATCCTACTCACAGTGATTTGGACTGTCCAGATTCGTCCGGAAATGCGTCCAAGGCCTGATTCCAGGCGAAAATTGGTTGTCTTTAACCTTTGATTTATTGATTTACTATTCCGACTGCTCCTTCACGAACAGATCTAAAATTGGCTCAATTGATAGATGGATCTTGGCTAACGACTATGGAAATCCTGATCTGGACCTCAAGCCAAAATCAAAGCAACGTTCTGGAGTAAAGGTTGCCCCCAAAAGTTCCTCACAGATGAACTAGACATCATGGCTTTGCTACTGCTGCGGCAGCAAGGTAGGGGCACTGCCCCTAGCTAGATGAACGCCAAACCTGGTGGTCAGAGTGAGGAAAAGAATCGTTGATGCATAGCTGGTCGCTGGACAAAACAAAGAGCATCCATTTCTCTCCCAAACATGGCCACACGAGCTGCTTGCTCACCTAATCGAGCTCCTGGTTGCTGCCGTAGCAGCTGCAACTGCAGCTAGCTGCTGCTGCTAGGAGGCGTCGTTGGCCGGTTGAGGTGTCACGGCTGGGTCAGTTGCAAGTGGGCCGAGCTGGGGAGGAAGGAAAGAAGAGAAAGAAAGGACGACTTGGAGACGGCGCTCAGCAGCTCGGTACCGCGCCTCTACTGGCCGGCCTGCTGCTGGTCGGCGCCACCGCTGGCTCGGGCCATGGAAGGGTGAGGGGATAGAGAGGAGGAAGAGGGAGGAGAAGGAGAAGAGGAGGTTGGCACTGCTGGTCGATTTCATGGGTGCCCCAAACGGCCGCCCCTTTCTCCACAAGGTCGGTCGATCGGGTCTCCTGTTGGGCGTCGCTCAACTAGTTCTGCAAGATGATCGTGAAAGAGATAAGGAAAAAAAAAGGGAAATAGGGGTATTAAAACCAAATTAATTGGAAAAATTGCACTATAGGTCCAAAGATCTTAAGAACATCATAACTTTTGACTCGATGGTCCAATTTGAATGATTCTTCTTGCAACATTTCAAGCGTAAGATTCTCTACAACCTCAAGGAGAGAAATTATGCTTATTAGGCTGTAACAAATAATCAAAGCACTAGTTGCATTACTGAGTACTCAACTCAACTCAATTAACATAATGATGCTATAATCATGGTACATATTAATTAACTTTGATGTGGGTCATAACAATCTCCCTCCCTTATAAGAATTTCATCCCGAAATTCCTAAAAGAGAAAAGGAAACTTGTTACACATCTCTGACTCAAGCTCCCACATAGCTTCTCTAGGTTATGATTCCTCCACAAAACTTTCACTAAAGGTATCTCACGATTCTTTAGTTTCTTGATCCTTCGATCAACTATCTGAACCGGTCCTTCAACATAGGACACGTCTGTCCTGAGCTATGCAGGTTCTAGGTCTACTATCTTTTCTGTACCAGGATAGCATTTCTTCAACATAGATACATGAAACACATCATGTAGATTTGACAACTCAGATGGCAATTCCAACCTATAGGCTACAGGTCCAGTCCTCTCAATGATAGGATATGGGCCCATAAACCTAGGAGTCAATTTGCCTCGCTTACCAAACCTCAACACTCCTTTCCATGGTGAAACCTTTAAATATACTTCATCACCAACCTCAAACTCAAGAGGTCTACGTCTTTTCTCAGCATAACTCTTATGTCTATCATGTGCAACTTTCAACTGTACTTTGATCATTGCAATCTTTTCAGTGATCAAATCCACTATCTCTGGTCCAAGAATCTGCTTTTCACCTACCTCATATCATCATGTGGGTGATCTACACTTTCTGCCATATAAAGCTTCATACGGGTCTATACCAAGACTGGAATGGTGACTATTGTTGTATGCAAGCTCTATAAGGCTCAAGTGTTCTTCCCAACTTTCCCAGAAATGCAAGACACATGCTCTCAGCATGTCCTCAAGAGTCTGAACGGCCCTCTCAAATTGACCATCCGTCAGCGGGTGAAAGGTTGTACCGCATCTCAACTTTGTGCCCAAAGCACGATGCAACTGATTCCAAAATCTGGATGTGAACTTAGAATCTCTATCAGATATAATTGAAACTGGAATACCATGCAACCTGACTATTTCATCCACGTATATCTTAGACAACTTCGGGACATCAAAGGTTGACTTAATATGAAGAAAGTGAGCAGACTTAGTCAATCTATCCACAATCACCCATATAAAGTGTCAATCCTCTAGGTGTCCTGGGTAACCCTATCACAAAATCCATTGTGATATGTTCCCACTTCCACTCTGGTATAGGAAAAGATTGCAAGGTAGCTATAGGTTTCTGGTGCTCAGCCTTAACCTGCTGACACATACTACACCTAGCCACACTACATCCTCTTCATACCAGGCCACCAATACAACTCCTTGAGATTCATATACATCTTAGTGTTGCCAGGTTGCATAGCGTACATTGATGCATGTGCTTCCTCAAGAATCTTTTATTTCAAATCATTGTCTCAAGGTACACAACCTATCATGTGGATACAACAAACCATCATTTGAAAAACTAAACTCTGGTCTCTTTCCCCTGCCATGTCATGCATGGTCTGGTTTAACTCACTATCACCCTATTGTAGTTTCTTGATTTGATCATAAGAAGTAGGCTTGACTTGCATCTGTGCAATCAAACCATTTAGCTATGTCACCCCTAAGTCTAAGTTCAACTTTCACATTTCCACTAGCATATCTCTTTTGAAACATGCCATGGAAAATACATCCACTGTTGAACTAGACTTCCTACTTAGGGCATCAACTACCACATTTACCTTCCCAAGGTGACAATCTATCGTTACATCATAAAGATAGTGACGCTGTGTCATAAGAGCATGAACTACTAAAACTAACTTCAGATCATGTATCGGGTAATACTCTGCTTTCTATGCTACTTTCTTATAATTACATTTCAAGTTTGTGTCTTACTCTTTTCTCTAAATCATTTCATGTTGTTCATGTACTGATCAGATTATCTACTTCAAAACCCTAGATTGCTTTCAAAGCCAGTTTACTTTTCATAGAACATATCTCAAAATCTTATTTTTACGAAGTTACTAGTATTCAAGGTTACATCACTAATGATATCCCTTAATCTGCTTGGGTCAATAACATATTAACCTAACACTCAACTTTAATTATATTGGCTGAAAATTCAGTTTTCAGAATAGTTTCTGTAATTCGTTTATTAAACAGCTAACCGAAGCTCCAAAAATTCTGGAAATTTTATATGTTGTACCTAATGAAGTTTTAGACTTCCAGTAATAATTTGAGATCATTTCAATTTATCAATAAATAATTAAAAATCAAACAGTGCACTGCTATATTGCAGTCTGCAGCAGGTTCGGCTGAGTTACAAACTCGGCCGACACCCTTACTGTAGAGGTCAAAAGTCATTAAAAAATTATGCCAATTTAATAGAGTGTCTAAAATTGTATTTTTCAAGCACAGTTAAAATTTGAGATCAATTGGATATACCAATAAAAAGATAAAATTCAATTACCACACTGCTATATCATTCAGAAAATGTGATCATATAATTGTAAATACTGAGAAATTCTTATATCATGCATTCATATTCTAAGTTATGTGTTTGTTCTTTATTTTAAAAACTAATTTGTTAGTCTATAGAGACTTAGAATCCAAAGGTAATATGTATGAATGTATTTAACTTTATAATAAAGATATGCATTCCATACTCTCAATTATGTCTTGTAATTCTCGTTCCTTAATCAAGTCATCATTTTTAACATTTCCTTTAATCCAACTAAGTTTCTTGTCTTGATCTTATGATTTTTATAAGACTCTTTATTTCTATGTACTTATTGTATGCTCAACTTATTTTCTTCTATTTTCCCTTCACCTTAAAGTACATAAAGTATTTTACTCCATTCCATGATCCAACCCAAATTTGATTCTTACGTCCTAGCCCTTACATGCTTTTCTCATATCCTTTCCATACTCTTATATTTAGAGTTCATATAATACAAATCATTGAATTTAATTTGAACCTTATATCATTTTCTTTTATTTCCAATTAAGGATTGCACATATGAGGTTCCAACATTGGCCTCTGATATCATTTCCAGCAAATTCTTAGCTGTTCTAATCTTTCTCTTACATTTCAACGTCTTATCGTATGTACATTTTTACTATGATTCAGGTCTAAATCATTCAGAGTCTACTCTAATTATACTGTTAATAGGAGTCATTAGATCCCAGTAATGCATCCTTCCAGCCGGACCAGGCCGAACCTGTAGTCCTGAAGCCAAGAGCTACTCAGGATTAACCAACTCCTATTGATCTTAAACATGTGAAAAGAATATCCACTCCGAGCAAACTCATTTAATCATAATTTCAGGTCTACTTTAGTACTAAGAAAACAAACACTTAACAATTCACTTCATAACACAACAATATAAAAGAATCATGTTTATTTTACAAACTGAAAATTTCATTTCATGCATATAAGAGCGTTTCTAATAATCTCCAATTAAATTAACAATGCAAGGCAAGAGTTGTATCACATACTATATATTTAATCTCTTACTCCTACATTAATTTCTTATCTCATAACCCTAAGATTTCTAGGGTTTTCTCTCTAGCCTATCCTTCCTCTGCATACCTGGCCAGGGCATCCAGAGAAGAACAGACAGAGTAGCTTGATACTGGTCGATCTAAGTATTCAGACACCTGGCCAGGGTATCTAAACACTCAGTTCTTCCAGAGCTAAAACACATCATTCGTTATTCGCCTTACTTGTAACCTTATCTTTGACCTTAATGATTCTTAACGGCTCATTACTTGATTCTCGTGACCACATCCTCTTCCTACTATCTGCAATAGTATAACAGAACACTTCTTGTTAGAAAATTACCGATAGAAGAAAGACACCTAAACCTTAATCCTATTGGTCTCTTATCGTCCCCTGACCTTGAGTAACTACGTACTCAAACCAAAGCTCTGATACCAAAAATTGTCACACCCCAATCTCACATTAACCACAAACCACGAGATTATGATGCGACAGGATGGGATTTACACAAAAGCCAACCACTCTTTACTTTTTAAAACATTTTAAAGAGATTGAAAAGATAATCTGTTTTATGCTGTAAAATGAAACTAAACAAACTACGGAAGCATCTTAATTAACTGATTAGCAATATAAACAGAGTCTACAACATTTTACATTGTTCGACATAAAATAAAGCATAACATATAATTTACATCTTTATACACATTCACTCTCTCACACACACCTTGTCCCAAAGATCGAGGGGAAAGGACTAAGAGACCTCTAACTACTAACTACGTATACCTTCTACATACTAGGCGTTAGGATGAAACGATCCTTCAGATTTCCTGCTGCTGATGATAACCTGAAAATGTTTTGAGTAGAGGTATGAGCCTACTCGCTCAGTGAATAGTATTTCACTTAGCTATCACTAAACAACTCATCCGGTTTATAGAATTGAAATAAACATAAATACAGTACAAGCTGGGCAGTTCTAATGACATAGCAGATTACAGAATATAATCGCATTTCTATGCAACAACAGGTAATTTAAACCAATAAACAGATATAATGAATTGGCACAAAAGTTCGGATATATTAATTTACTGTGATCCTATATGATTACATAATTATATTATTATTATGCCCTAAATATATGCAGTGTACTCTGCATATAAAGATCCGCAGCAAGTTCATGCTACGGTCCCACCATACAAGACTTAGCGACACACCCGAGAAATGCTAAGTCTGACTGCTGTCCTGGTCTGCTACAGGACTCTCAGGCTCACACAGCCTCACTGCACTCTCAAAAGAGTGTACTCTAGACTCCTCCTTTAACCTGAGCACACAGGCAGAGAGTCGGGGTTACCACCGTGACACACGCACGGATTATTGTTGAATAACCCCCATATACTCCAGTGCCACCGTGACACACGCACGGATTATTGTTGAACACTGCCTTTCTGCCCTCGTGCCACCGTGACACACGCACGGATTATTGTTGAACACGAGTCACCGACCATCTAGACACACGCTAGGTAGGTCGTTTCACCCCAAGGTGCAGACCTCACGAGGGGTTCTACGGCGTTAGGGCACCTAAGTCTATTAACTGATTAACAAATAAACATTTAAACAGGAATATCACATTTACTGATTTCATATCAAATCACAATACACTGTCATTCTAAACCGACAGAGCAATATATTTCAAATCATTGTAATTTCTGATAAATTCTCATACCATGCATTCAGGCAAATTAGAAATGCATAAATAACCCAACTTATTTCAATTTGGCACATACATAGCGAATTTACGCAATTGAACATCTTATTGCACAAATTAAAGAAATTTATTTCACATATGAGAATCATACTCAACAATTATCAATTCTCTAAATTTCTCGAAAAACGTGCACATTAACCCAAATCCTGGTTTGTGCATCACTTAACTCAATTAAGAGTTTATTACCTATCACAACACAATTTAATAACAATACTTGAGAATTTCTGGTAATATTTCAGAGAAATGTGCCATTTCATGTAAATATCAATTTACACATATTAACGTCAAAAGATATATACAATTTAGGGTTTTATTGCATATTTTATTTATTCATATCAACTTTGAAATCGTACATCTGATAATTTATCAGAAATCCTTATTGTCTGGGTTCATACCCAATCCATACCATTTTTAGACATGAATTTCTAATTTCAACATTCAAATAAGCAATTTAGGTTCCAATGAACCATATAAATCTACCGATTCAATCCACACTGATCAATTGCTAAATTTAATCATATAACAGCGTCTAGAAGAAATTTATGAAATAAAAGTCGGGCGACGCCAAACGCCGCCCTACGCCTGATAACGCCTGTTATCAGCGTAATTTGTGCACAAACAGAATATATTCAAACGCCTGAGTTATTTAATGATAAATGAATGAAATCCTACTCACAGTGATTTGGACTGTCCAGATTCGTCCGGAAATGCGTCCAAGGCCTGATTCCGGGCGAAAATTGGTTGTCTTTAACCTTTGATTTATTGATTTACTATTCCGACTGCTCCTGCACGAACAGATCTAAAATTGGCTCAATTGATAGATGGATCTTGGCTAACGACTATGGAAATCCTGATCTGGACCTCAAGCCAAAATCAAAGCAACGTTCTGGAGTAAAGGTTGCCCCCAAAAGTTCCTCACAGATGAACTAGACATCATGGCTTTGCTACTGCTGCGGCAGCAAGGTAGGGGCACTGCCCCTAGCTAGATGAACGCCAAACCTGGTGGTCAGAGTGAGGAAAAGAATCGTTGATGCATAGCTGGTCGCTGGACAAAACAAAGAGCATCCATTTCTCTCCCAAACATGGCCACACGAGCTGCTTGCTCACCTAATCGAGCTCCTGGTTGCTGCCGTAGCAGCTGCAACTGCAGCTAGCTGCTGCTGCTAGGAGGCGTCGTTGGCCGGTTGAGGTGTCACGGCTGGGTCAGTTGCAAGTGGGCGGAGCTGGGGAGGAAGGAAAGAAGAGAAAGAAAGGACGACTTGGAGACGGTGCTCAGCAGCTCGGTACCGCGCCTCTACTGGCCGGCCTGCTGCTGGTCGGCGCCACCACTGGCTCGGGCCATGGAAGGGTGAGGGGATAGAGAGGAGGAAGAGGGAGGAGAAGGAGAAGAGGAGGTTGGCACTGCTGGTCGATTTCATGGGTGCCCCAAACGGCCGCCCCTTTCTCCACAAGGTCGGTCGATCGGGTCTCCTGTTGGGCGTCGCTCAACTAGTTCTGCAAGATGATCGTGAAAGAGATAAGGAAAAAAAAAGGGAAATAGGGGTATTAAAACCAAATTAATTGGAAAAATTGCACTATAGGTCCAAAGATCTTAAGAACATCATAACTTTTGACTCGATGGTCCAATTTGAATGATTCTTCTTGCAACATTTCAAGCGTAAGATTCTCTACAACCTCAAGGAGAGAAATTATGCTTATTAGGCTGTAACAAATAATCAAAGCACTAGTTGCATTACTGAGTACTCAACTCAACTCAATTAACATAATGATGCTATAATCATGGTACATATTAATTAACTTTGATGTGGGTCATAACATGTCCTGTGTGTCAGCAAGTTAAAGCTGAACACCAGAAGCCTGCAGGAACAATGCAACCTTTACCCATACCACAGTGGAAGTGGGACCATGTGACCATGGACTTTGTTGTTGGCCTACCCAGGATAAGCAAAGGACATGATTCCATTTGGGTAGTTGTAGATAGGTTGACTAAGACAACACATTTCTTACCTGTCAAAACAACCTATTCTGCTGAAAGGTTATCACAGTTATATGTTCAAGAGATAGTGCGTTTGCACGGAGTTCCTGTCACTATAGTTTCTGACATAGGTCCCCAGTTTACAAGTCATTTTTTGAAACGACTTCATAATGCTTTAGGCACCCAGTTAAGGTTTAGTACGGCCTTTCATCCACAGACTGATGGACAGTCGGAAAGGACCATATAGACCTTGGAAGACCTGTTGAGAACATGTGTTCTCCAATTTACCGGAAGTTGGGATCTACACCTAAGATTGATAGAGTTTGCCTATAACAATAGCTATCAGCATAGTATTGATATGGCACCTTATGAAGCCTTGTATGGTAGACGTTGTAGATCACCCTTGTGTTGGTATGAGACGGGTGAGCATCAGTTGTTAGGACCTGATCTTGTGCTGCAAACTACAGAAAAGATTAAGGTAATACAACAACAGATTAAGACTACACAAGATAGGCAGAAATCTTATGCTGACAAGCGTCGTAGACCCTTAGAGTTCGAGGTTGGAGACAAAGTGTATCTCAAGGTCTCGCCTTGGAAAGGAGTACTTCTTTTTGGAAAGAAAGGGAAGTTAGCTCCTAGATTTATGGGGCCTTATCCAATCATTGAACGGATTGGAAAAGTAGCCTATAAACTAGAGCTGCCACCAGAGTTACAGAGGTTACATCCTGTGTTTCAAATTTCTATGCTAAAGAAATGTCACCCAGACACTAAGTCAATTCTACAACCTATGAAGGTAGAATTGAATGATGATATATCTTATGAGGAAGGACCAGGGTCAATCCTTGATAGCAGAATTAAAAAGTTAAAGAAGAAAGATTTAAGCCTTGTGAAAGTTCTCTGGAACCACCGTGGTGTTGAAGAAGCCACTTGGGAACTAGAGGATGAGATGAGAAGGAAATACCCTGCCCTTTTCTCTTAATACGTTTTATCGATTTCAGGGACGAAATCCTTGTAAGGGGTGGATAATTTGTAACATCCCTGACCTGGGTTATGAACTAACCCTAGGTGTTTTGCCTAAATATGTAATTAAATCCTTGTGATTAACTTTGGGCATGTAATTAAGTTCCTCAGAAACATATATTTCAATTTTGCTCCTTTATATATATAATTGTAGCATTGTTTTGTAATACAGGTATCTATGTGCAAATTACCCAGTTAAGGGATTAACTTGCAAATTGCACATGTTGAGATGTTCCTCTGATGTTGAGACATCATGAGGATGTTTATGATGAAGTTTGAGGGTTTTCCCAAGCTTGAGCACCAAGGTGCAGTTGTGGAAGCAACCCCTGTACTTGAAAACCCTAAATTGGTGTAGAGTGCAATTTACCCAATTTGAGGGGTGCAACTTGTAAAATACATCATCTAAAATATCTTTATAACTTTTGTCGTCATTTAGAGTAGAAATGATGAAGAGGGCACTTCATTTGAATAATCATATAATAAAGAACACCTTTGTGATTGAATAATCAAGGTGTATGTATAATAGCCCTTTTATGTGTATGCTTTAGTGATGGGTTGATCCTCTTTGCCTTCAATTCTTGATCTTAGAAGGAGTTTGTCCTTAGAAATAATATGTGGGGACGTGCAAAGAAGAAAGGAAGGACTTAGATGAGAAATGAGGAAAACATATATTCTTATGTTGGAATTTCACCCAATATATATATACCACTTCCTTTACAAGAAAAGGAACGTTTCTTTCATTCCCTAACTTATCCCCCTTGCTAAAACCAACTAAGGCATAGCTCTGGAGCATAGGAGAATGACTAGGGAGTTCAAGGTAAGTTTGGATCATCCCTTTTGCTTGAATTCATGGAGGAAGCTCGATTTCAAGGTTGAATTCATGGCTAGCTCACCTAGCTTTATCTTTCTAGCCATTCCTTTCCAACTTTTCCTTGGAGAATTCACCTTGGCTGACCTGTGGAGCTCAAAGACGCCATTAAAGACCTGAAGCTTGGAAGCTTGGAGCTCAAGGAACAACCTTTAGGCGGGTTTTATAACTCTAAACCTTATGCTTTGATTATACATCTTTTTCTATGCATATAGTTGCTAGTTCTTCTTCTTTCCTATCTTCCCTTGCATCCTTGCAAGTAAAATCATGAAGAACTACTTTTGTTCTTGAGGTAGAAGATAAGGGCGTTAATTCCTATGCTTATCCACAGATTTCCACTTTACTAAACGGTCCTAACCAATTGCCCATGTGGTTTGCACAACTGTTTGGTGGGCAAACGGTTTCAGGGTCGCATGGAGGCAAACGGTCTTCAAGACCGTTTGGTCCAGTTGACCAAGCGACGACCGTATGCGAATCCTGTTCCTAATTATGTAGGCTGATTACCCACAAAATTGGAGGGGTTAACTCCAAAGGAATCGTGAGATATAAGCAAATCAATTAGCAAATCCAATTGAATTAAGTTCTGATTTTCAATCTGTTAGTACTATGTCTCTGTAGACTCAACGAACCTAAAGCTCTGATACCACAATTGAAACGACCGTCTCGCAAAAAAATGATTAACTAATGCGGAAGCGTTCATCAAGTAGCGGATTAGCGAAAATCACTAAAAATTAAAACTTTTTGCAAAGAGATCCACACATAGGAAATCCTTTACAACAAGAACCATTGTATAACATTTACATTCTGGTTCAAACATATATAACATGTACCATCTCTTTTCAGAGACTACAACATCAGCTGCCTTATGAACATTATATACAGACAGCATATGAATCTCGAGGCATCAATCCAAAACCTCAGTTTGATATATCAAAAACACTGACTGAAAACTCCGAGGACCTGAGAGTACAGAGACGACACATAGGACTACTATCTATATGACTAGACAGTCAGTGCCTCCACCTGAGATCTCACTACTGTCCAAGCTGTTGCTTTCCTTTTCCTGCAAAAGAGTATATGCCTCTTTGTCCGTGTCCACCTAAAAATGTTTGATCCCACGGGGGTGAGACAATTGTAAATTTCCCCAGCGAGAGATATAACTCTCCGCCAGAAACATTATTATTTCATCTTAAGAAGATAAATATAGGCAGATGATAAGAAGTTTAAAGCATTCTCTTAATAAGGAATAGGAAGAACATGTATATCATTTATCCTCCATATTATACCATCATATCAAACTTCTCTTGTAACACTCATTATCTTGATATGTCACCCATGAGACATTCTCTTGTGACACTCATTATCTTGATATGTCACCCATGAGACATTCTCTTGTGACACTCATTATCTTGATATGTCACCCATGAGACATTCTCTTGTGACACTCATTATCTTGATATGTCACCCATGATACATTCTCATTTCAACTTATTGGCCTTAGTTAGTCTGCTAAACAGATAAGGAATTACATCTACCATGTACTCATATATCATTAATACAGGCATTGGGTTATTACCAATCTTGTGTCATCATTACAGGCATTGAGCCTCTGCCAGGTATTGGACTCTTCCAAACCTGATTACACTGCCAGGCATTGGTCTTTAACCAACCCTGATTACAGGCATTACACCTCTGCCAGGTATTGGATTTCTCCGAACCTGATTACACAGCCAGGCATTGGACTCTAACCAATCCTAATTTCACAGCCAGGCATTGGACTTTAACCAATCCTGATTTCACAGCCAGGCATTGGACTTTAACCAACCCTGATTTCACAGCCAGGCATTGGACTTTAACCAACCCTGATTTCACAGCCAGGCATTGGACTTTAACCAACCCTGATTTCACAGCCAGGCATTGGACTTTAACCAATCCTGATTACACAGCCAGGCATTGGACTTTAACCAATCCTGATTACACAGCCAGGCATTGGACTCTAACCAATCCTGATTACACAGCCAGGCATTGGACTTTAACCAATCCTGATTACACAGCCAGGCATTGGACTCTAACAAATCCTGATTACACAGCCAGGCATTGGACTTTAACCAACCCTGATTACAGGCATTAAGCCTCTGCCAGGTATTGGACTTTAACCAAACCTGATTACACTGCCAGGCATTGGTCCGTAACCAATCTTGATTACACAGTTCATGGAATTTAATTCCTTTAACTCATCATTGATCATCACATACTACTTTCTTAAGTTACCAGCTTATCTTGGATTAAGGTATTTCCCATCTTAATCCTTTCATCCACTAACCTATCACTCTTACCATAAAGTGCATAGGTTACACATAAGAATGGTCCAACTATCTTTAATGATATGGACTCATCTCAAGTTAAAGCATTACTTGCTATAAGCTTGCCTATAATCAACCACATGAAATGTTTCACCTTTATAAGGCCATTCCTTCTACCTCATCATTAGGGTTTCCTTGTACCCTTATTTAAAATTAGGATTATAATTCATTGTCATATTGCCCAAGATTAGGGCTTTATGCATTATGACTCCACATTAGAGTCTCACATACCTTCACCCTTCTTAGGGCCTCTTATCACAACATAGCATTAGAGCTTCATGTGATGTTAACTCTTAATTAGTGTTTCTCATGGAATCACCCTCAACTAGGGTTTCTCATGGAATCACCCTCAACTAGGGTTTCCACCATAGTCACCCACAATTTGGGTTTACTATGCATCTCCATTAGGATTTCATTCAATTGTCCATAATTAGAGATTCACTATTCATCCCAATTAGGGTTTTACATCTCATTTCCCTAAATTGGAGTTTCACACATCACTATCCTGACTTAGGGTTACATCCTCACCCTGGATTAGGGTTACATTTAGAATTGCCCTCAATTAGGGTTAGAACCCAAAAGCCCTGTCAATTAGGGTTTATATTCATGATTAGGGTTTCATGATCTCTCTTCTTAAGGATCATACCTTAATCACCACATGAATCATATTCATGTATGAATTCATGTTAACATCATCTCAAATTGATTAGGTCATATCAACCCTTCAATCAAGAGCATACCACTATGATTAACGTAGTGTATCAAGTCATTGGTCCAATAAGCAATTAGGGATTCATTCCTTAATTGGTACTAGTCCCTTAGGTACTATTAGGGTTTCAAACTTTGTACCTTATTTTTTTATCATTACTAATCATCATTGGGTCAATGGATCATTCATCATCTTAATTCTCAAGAGATTCAATCACATTGGACCTCCATTACATAAAGCATCCAATTGAATTAGGGTTTCCAATGTTGATTCCTTCAATCATTGGATTCATGGAACCAGTCATCAATTGGACCTACCCTAATACTTCAATTGAGTTAAATAGGTCAACCTTCAACTGATTTGACCCTCAATTGGTCATCAATTAGGGTTTGATTCAATTGAATTAAGGTTTAGAATTGTTGATTCAACAACACTAATCAATGTAAGACCAGTTACTTTGAAACCATTGAACCATCATCCAAATTGGGTATGACCTGACCCCTAACGGTCTTGAGGTCGTTTGGATGACCTCCAAACGGTCTTGAGACCGTTTTTCCATAAAATCACTCAAAAACAAGCCATCCAAGTAGAGTTTGGATCATTGAAGTGCTCACCAATTCAACAATTTATTGCAGATCAACTTGGTACCTTTAGGCCTTCAAACACCTAACCATACTCAACCCTAGACCTCCAAACGGTCTTGGGTGACCACCAAACGGTCTTGAGACCGTTTGGATGAGCTCCAAACGGTATTGAGACAGTTTGGCCCATCCATCCTTTGGATTCTAGTGAAAAATCATCAAGGATTGGTCTATCGAGTTGATCAACAAATCAACACTTCATTGCAATATGATTAGTACCTTTGGACCTTTAATTGGTCAACTATACTTGACCCCAGACATCCAAACGGTCTTGGGGTGATCCCCAAACGGTCTTGAGACCGTTTGGATGATCCCCAAACGGTCTTGAAACCGTTTGGGCTAATCAACCCAAAATCTCCAATTAACTCATTGGAATTTCAGCACTAATTCCAATTAGGGTTTGCCTAATTGATTAGCCTTCAACTCACGATTCCTTGGGAATTAACCCCTCAAATTTTTTTAGTTATTAGAAAACATAATTAGGATCAGTAATCCCAAACGGTCAACGCTTGGTCAACGCACTCAAATGGTTTTGAAACCATTTGCCCAAAAAGGTCAATTAAATCAGATTGAAAATCAGCACTTAATCCAATTAGGTTTCCCTAATTGATTAGCCTTCAACTCATGATTCTTTTGGAGTTAACCCCTCAATTTTGGAGGTTCATTAACCAACATCATTAGGAACAGTAATCTCAAACGTTCAACGCTTGGTCAACTCCACCAAATGGTCTTGAAACCGTTTTCCCAAAAAGATCAAGTTAATCAGGTTGAAAAATCAGCACTTAATCCAATTAGGTTTCCCTAATTGATTAGGCTTAAACTCACGATTCCTTTGTATTTAACCCCTCAAATATGGAGGGTTATTAACCAACATCATTATGAACAGGAATACCAAACGGTCAATGCTTTGTCAACCATCTCAAACGGTTTTAAAACCGTTTTCCCAAACATGTCAAGTTAATCAGGTTGAAAATCAGCATTTAATTCAATTTGATTTGCCTAATTGATTGGCCTTCCACTCACGATTCCTTTGGAGTTAACCCCTCAAATTTGGAGGGTCATTAGTATACATAATTAGGAACAAGATTCCAAAACGGTCAATGCTTGGTCAACCATCTCAAATGGTCTTGAAACCGTTTTCTCCCAAACGGTTTCAAACCGTTTGCCCTTAAACGGTTTGCTGAAACCGCATAGCCAATCAAATTAAAACGATTTGGAATAGCTATCAAAACCATTTGGCTTGGTAATTTTCTTTGGATAAGCATCTAGGATGATGTCATCATCCCCTTCCTTCGAACAACCAAGAACAGCAACCGTTCTTGATGGAAATTGCAGCAAAGAAACAAGAGTGTATCAAATTGAAGAAATCAATCAACAAAGCATAGAGAATTGATGCAATAGCAATGTTTAAGGGTTTGAGTTATAAAACCTGCCTCCAATTGAGATCCAAAGCTCCAAGATCATGCCATTAATGGTGGATGAAGCTCTTGCAACTCCCACTAGGCTCGTCCTCAAGCTTTTGATTGAAAAAGTTGGCTAGGGTTGAAGAGGAGATCGAAATAAGAAGGAATCCATAATTTATTTTCGATTTCCACCATGAATTCAAGGAGAACGAAGGTAAAGGGCTTAACCACATGTTGGGGACGTTCTCCATGATCCTCCCTAGCTCCTTGGTCGGTTTTTCAAGCAAGGGGAAGAAGAAAATCTGAAAAAGGCCTTGGTTTGGGCTTGGAAATGGCACTTTTATAAAGAAATTGATGAGAGAGAAAATGCATTATTAAAATGCATTTAATTCCAAAAACATGACCGCCTCTTCCCCCTCATATTCCCCTCAAATTCCTTAAGGACGAGGCACCTTCCTTGCCTTTAATTATCCTTCATTATCCTCAATTTAAAGAAAAGCAAATTAAGCACCTTAATGCTTATAATATAATATCCCACATGTGAGTGGATATTACTTTTCTTTATAAAAAGGTGAGTGGAATTTCACCTACTTAAGATATTTTCGTTCCTTATCTTGTTAAAGGAACGTCCATCCTTATTCAAAATCAACCAATAACATTTTGGTTGAAGGCCCTTTAATTAATACATTCATTTTTGCCCTAAATTGAATTAGGGTTTCAATTAGGATTAAATCTTGATTATTTTAATATCAAGATTTTCTCTCCTCCAACTTAATTCAAATGAGATGCCCCTCTCATTTTATTTTCTCTACCTGATACCAAGAAACATTAAGGACCTTATTGAAGTGGTAATTTGCATATTGAACCCTAGATTTTGGGTAAATTGCACATTACACCAAAACTAGGTTTTAATGCACAAGGATTGCTTTACAAGCTTAATCTTGGTGTCCAAGCTTGTGGAAACCATACCACTAAATCATGTTCATTATTATGATGTTTCAACATTAGAGGAACATCTTATCATGTAATATTTGCAATTTAACCCCTCAACTTGGGTAATTTGCACTTTAGTCCAAAATAAGCAAACATTGCTTCAACATTGTTCAAACAGGACCAAAATTGAAACATAGGTTCCTTTTGAGTCTTAATTACTTTTCACAAGATGAGATTAAGCATATAATCATCTTTCTTAATCAAAACACCTAGGGTTAAAGCATAACCCAGGTCAGGGATGTTACATACCAGAATACCCCGGTGAGCTATAGTAGTAGAGACACTAGATGTCCTGCATGTTGATCCTCACTCTGACTGAGGAAGATGAGGTCATAAGAATCCGGCTCTTTTGATGACCTAGGTATGATACCGATGCGACTTAATAGTGATCGGTTGGAGTATGCATGGTATACCTCATCTCTGCAGGGCATAATAATGTTTGTAAAACATAATCAACCACGTAGCATATCCGCTTAGGTTGAACTACGAGATACATGATTGAAGTTACACTGATTATGCTAGTATACATGTTTCTTCATATTTCTTAAATGTTGTTGTCCTACTTAATGACAATTTGTTGTTGATTATCTTGAAAGCTTTTATTATTCATGTTGTCCTTTGATTGTTATAATAAAGCTTATGGTAGAGAGTTACAACTCTCGCTGGGACAATTATTTAAAATTGTCTCACTCCGTGGATTTCAACTTTTTAGGTGGTCGCCGAGGATGAAGGAATCAGTCTGCAGGTGATCAGTATCAACAACAACAGCACCAGGAGCAACAGTGAATTTCAGGTGGAGATACTGACTGCTGAGTCATGTAGTTAGTTAGTACTATGTCGTCTATGTACTCTCAGGTCCTTGGAGTTACTTGGTCTGAGATTTTGGTTTTAGATCTTGAGATTTTGTATCTGGTTGTGTATAATCACTCAAGAAGTGATTTAACAGAGATGTAAACTGTTTATCTTGTTTCTTATAAAAGAAGTTTTATGATTTCAAGATCTTGTCTCAAAAAGTTTTAATTTCTGGTGATTTTTGTATTCCGCTGTTAATCGAATGCTTCCGCTGAGTTTATATCGTGTTTTATGGATCGGATCGTCTCATGAAGAGCCTTCCTGATGTACTTCTCCTGTGTTTGGATAAACCTTCGATCTTTATGGTCCCTTTGAATCTCCATGCCAAGAATCTTCTTAGCTTCACCTAGGCTTTTCATTTCAAATTCTCCACCTAGAAGAGATTTCATCTTGGCAACCTCAGATGTGTGTCTAGAAGTGATCATCATGTCATCAACATATAGAAGTAGGTAAACAAAGGAATTGTCATCCATCCCTTTGTAGTAGACACACGTGTCATAGCTACTCCTGGAAAATCGTGTACGCCATGAAAGAGTCAAATCTCCTATACCATTGTCTAGGATATTGCTTCAGCCCATAGAGTGACCTCTTGAGCAGGCACACATGGTTCTCTTTGTCTTCAAAACCTTATGGTTGTTGCATGTAGATCTTTTCTTCTAGTTCACCATGCAGAAAAGCTATCTTTACATCTAGTTGCTGCAACTCTAGGTCTTCAATGGATACCAAAGAAAGAAGCACCCGTATGGAACTATGCTTAACGACGGGTGAGAAGACTTCATTATAATCAATGCCTTCAGTTTGACTGTAGCCTTCTACAACAAGGCATGCCTTGTATCTATCACCTTCTTTCTTCTTATAGACCCACTTGCAACCCACTACTTTCTTGCCTTTGGGAGGTACCACCAACTCCCAAGTTTAATTCTTGTGGAGAGATTCCATCTCTTCCTTCATTCCAGCAATCCACTACAGAGCATCATGACCTGTGACTGCATCACAGAAATTGGTGGACTCATCACCAATATCCACATCAACGACATTGGAAAGGGCATAGGCTACCATGGAGTCACCAAAGCCATAACGTTGGAGTGGTTTGATGTTCCATTTACTTTTTCCCTTGGCTACACTGTAAGAACTCTCTAGAATCTCCCCTTTATCTTCAGTAGGTACTGAATCATCTGGCGTATAAGAGGGATCATGTTCATCAGCCTATGAGCCAACATCTTCTTTGGTCTCCCCCTGTTGTGAAACGTCCAGTAAAGAAGTTGTAGAAGAGCTATTTGTGTCTTGCATAGTTAACACCATGGAAAATTCATTAAAAGTAACGTTGCACTCTACCAAGAAAAGTGGTGAAGAAAGATCCTTGCACCAAAGGCCGTATCCTTTCACCCCAGAAGCATAACCAAGGAATATGCATTTGATTGCTCTAGGTTCTAATTTTCCAGTATCAGAATGTGCATAAGCAGGGCAACCACATATTCACAGATTCGAATAATCAACAGGTTTACCAGACCAAGTTTCTTCAGGAGACTTGAAATTAATATAAGATGACGGAGAACGGTTCACACAATAGCAAGAGGTTGATATAGCTTCAGCCCAGAAAGATTTATCCAAACCTGCTTAGAGAAGCATGCATCAGGCCTTTTCCAATAACGTTCTATTCATTCTTTCTGCTACACTGTTCTGTTGGGGAGTGTGATGCACTATATGATGTCTTTTGACCCATAATCACTGCAAAAATTATTGAACTCCTTAGAACATAACTCTAAGTCGTTATCATTGAAAAGTCTTTATACTTTTATTGGTTTGATTCTCAACAAGAGCCTTCCATTGCTTGAAAGTCGAGAGCACCTCGTCCTTGCTCTTGAGAAAATAAACCCAAACCTTCCTAGTGCAATCATCAATGAAGGTCATTATATATTTATCACCACCTTTGGAAGGAACACGAGAAGGGCCCCATAGATCAGAGTGAACCTAATCTAGAGCATACTTGGAAGAATGAATTGCCGTGTTGAAGCTATTGCGTTTGGCCTTCCCCATAACACAATGCTTGTAGAAATCTAACTTTCCAATGCTTTCGCCACACAACAACCCTCTCTTGCTCAGAAGAATCAATCCTTTCTCAGAGATGTGTCCCAAATGCATATGCCAGAGCCTTGTGGTGTCTTTCGATGAAGTTGTAACCGTTGCGGAGCTTGAGATAGTGGAACCTTGTAAGATGTACAATTTGTGTGAATTTCTCACTGCCTTCATGAGGACCCGATCATCTTAAAGAACATCAAGAACTCCGTTTTCACCGGAAAACTTGCAACCCTTGTCTTCAAGTGTGCCCAATGAGATGAGATTCTTCTTCAACCTGACATCATGTCAGACATCCGTCAATGTTCTGACTTCACCATCAAACATCTTGATCTTTACCGTGCCAATACCAATCGTCTTGCAAGGACGATCTCACCCATAAGAATATCTTCACCTTGATGTGACTCATAGGTATGAAAATAATCCTTATGCTCGGTCATGTGCTACGTGCATATTGAATCAAGAACCCAATCCTTCTTGTAGTCGTAGGACAGCGATGAAGCAAGAACATAGCCGTCGTCTTCAGAACCTCCATGAGCCACCTTTGCATGAGCTGCAACATCATTTGATTTTTCATACTTTTGCTTATTTTGCAACTTGTAGCATTCATCCCGGGTATGCCATGTCTTCTTGTAATAGTTGCACCTCTTTGATCGACACGACTTTGACTTGTTCTTCTTTTGCTTTGAACTTTCAGGGTCTTTGTCACGTGGACATTCCCTTCCTCTAGCGGCCAAAGCTTCACCCGCTACTTTTGATGAAGTAAGATCCTTCTCTAATTTCTCTTGAGACGTCAATGTCGTTTTGACTTCATGGAGTGAGATAGTCTTTGACTCATGGAATATCATCATATCCCAGAGATTCTTGTAGGACAGTGGAAGTGTACATAGCAACAAAATTGCTTGATCCTTGTCCTCTATCTTCACATCGATTTTCCCGAGGTCGTAGATGATTTCATTGAACTCATCGAGAAGAGTCGTCAAGGAACCACCTTCTTCCATGCGAAACATGAAAAGCCGCTTCTTTAGTGCAAGCTTGTTGGTGATGGAGTTCTTCATGTAGAGTGCTTAGTTCATCCCAAACGTCTTTGGCGGTCTTCAGATGGACGACCTCATAGAGGACTTCATCCTCCAAACAGAAAAAGATACATGTATGTGCCTTCGGATCAATCTCCTCCCACCGGTTATCCGTTATGGATTTCGATTTCTTCTCCTTTCTAAGAAGAGCTTTGTGGACTCCTTGCGTGAGTACTTTGACGTCATGGTAGAGATCCAGATGTAGAACTTGTTCTGATACCACTTGTTGGGATATGGTAGTGATGAGAGACCTGAACAACAAGACCCAACGAGCTTGTTGCGGAGATGCGGAAGCGTGAGATTGAGAACAATACGTACGAAGAAGATCAACAATGAACAAGCAAGCAAACGCAAAGACGAGATTTATAGTGGTTCGGTAAATTCCCAATATGGGAGCCTACATCCACTGAAGGAGATGATATTATTGATTGAGACATGACGAATACAGAAGAGACCAATCTCCTTTTACACCTGAAAGCCAACCATTGTTCTGATACCACTTGTTGGGATATGGTAGTGATGAGAGACCCGAACAACAAGGCCCAACGAGCTTCTTGTGGAAATGGGGAAGCGTGAGATTGACAACAATGAACAAGCAAGCAAACTTAAAGACGAGATTTACAGTGGTTGTGCAAATTCACAATATGTAAGCCTACATCCAGTGGCGGTGATGATATTAATGATTGAGACATGACGAATCCTTTTACACCCGAAAGCCAACATGAAAGAAGTTTGTTGGTTGGAGAGGAGCTCTGGTCCGTCTGTGGCTTTATGTCTTCGAAAAACAAGTGGAAAGCTCTGGGTCCGTCCGTGGCTTGGAGAGGAGCTCTTGAAGGCATGAAACACCATACCTTGGCTACCGACTAATCTCATTGGGGCGGAACACTGAGGCTGTGTTTGGTACATGGTGAATCATGGTGATAGGGAATGATGGTGAAACAAAAATGTTGTTTGGTACGCATGGTGATAGTGATAGGGAATTTTTTCGTGGTGAATCCATGGTGAATTCTGGCCTATTTTTGTCCCCATAGAAAAGCATGGTGAATGACGGTGAATGATGGTGAAAAAAGTTATTTTTAAGTCACCATTAATATATGGATATATGTGCAAAAAAATGATACTATATTTTCCTTCTCTCCTCGTGCCATATGCTTCCCTCCAAGATTCTTTCCCGCCAACAAATTTTAACTTCCGGCCAAAATATTTTTCTCTCCAAGATAATGTTTTCTTCACACATATTTCTTTCCAAGATAAAGTTTCCACTAGATTTTTTTCTTGCAAAATAATTTTTTTCGTCAGATCTTTTTCCCTCAAAAAAAAAATTTCCCGCCACTCATTTTTCCTCCAAGATTTTTTTGCCTCCAAGACAACGTTTCCCTCACGCCATTTTTCCTTGATGATTAAATTTTCTATTAATTTTTTTCCCATAAGACAAAATTTTCCATCAAAACTTTATCTCCTCCAAATTTTTTACGCCACAACTATTTTGCAAGATAATTTTTCTTCAAGATAATGTTTTCCGTCAAATGTTTTTTCCTTCATGAAAAACTTTTCCACAACACCTTTTTCTGCCATGATACTTTCTTCCTCCAAGACAACATTTTCCGCCACTCATTTTTTCCTCCAAGATAATGTTTCCCACTAAAATTTTTCCCTAAAAAAAAAAGATTCCCGCCACACCTTTTCCTCAAAGATATTCTTTTACTCCAAGATAATGTTTTCCGCCACACCATTTTCCCCTCATCAAGATATAATGTCATTAAAAAAAATTTCTGCAAGACAAAGTTTCAAGTCAAATCTTTTTCTAGTTGAACATCCAAATATGATGATGGCCTTCTTTTGTTGCCCACATGAACGACATCAAGTCATATGTAATATGATTGAGAAAAACTGATCATATTGTATTTCTCAAGAAAGTATTTATGATAAAATATTTTTATTTTCTTATTTTTTCAATGAAGTATTTCTCTGCAATGATTATTAAGAAATATAACTCACATATGAAAAAAATCTCCTTGGTATTTTTTAAATTAAATAGCTCATATACATACTAAAATTTGATGATAAATATTTGTATTATTAATGTCATAATTTTTTTATGTATGAGGTGTTTAATAAATAGAATTTATGTTTTTACGAGGTATTTTATATAAAATTGGTTCACTGTCACCGTCACCGTAACTATGTAACAAACAACACATTTTAAAAATTTCCCCATCCCTTTCAGCATCACCATGCATGTGTTACCAAACAACAATTTTTAACAATTTCACCACCACCGTCACTATCACCATCACCGTCACCATCCATTTTGTCACCACGTACAAATGCAGCCTGAGGGGCGGAACACTGATGGGGCTCGCTGCGCCCTAGGGGCGGCGGCGGGAGCCCCGCATCCCCGGCGTAGGGTGTCGGAGCCCCGATCGACCGCGACTTCTTCGGTGGAGGTCTCGTGCGGAGGAAAAGACCGGCGGCGACCCAAGCCTGGTTCTTCTCTGCGCAAGAGGGTTTTTTTGACCCGCCTCCGCTGGGTGTTACGGGACGACAACGGCTTGGGGAACGCGATCTAGCTGGGGTAATGCCTCCCCTACTGCTTCACATCCTCTCCCCGACTCCCTGCATTTCTCCATCCATTTCGACCTTCCGTGCGAGCTTCCTCGCTTGGAAGGCAACCCATGTTGAATTTGAGGAGGACGATAGAGATGCCGTCTTGCAGACTGGAAGGCCGTTGAAAAATGTGGGTGGTCAGAGTGGATCTGCAGGGTGGCGTGGAGATCTTGACGAGGCTGGCGCTCCCCCTTTTACAGGTGGTGGGAGCTTGCCGGAGTCCAGTGGCAGCTTCGGCTCTGGACAGGAGGGGGGTGAGCACGGAGGTAGGGAGGGGCATGGCGAGTCTGGGGGATCTGCTGCTGCTGATCAGGCGGTCGTGGTGTCAGACAGGGAGGGGGAGAAGCTCCTGGCGGTGGATGATGCCAGTAAGGTGTTTGAAGTTTTGCCTCAAAAACCTGACCTGATTTTTGCAGCTGCGGCGTCTGGTCGCGAGGATGTGGGTGGTGTCGGAGGGATTGAGATTGCCGAGTTCGAGAGCTTTTTCTGGGTTGGGGATCTCCATGTCCCGTGGAAGACAACCTCGGAGACTGGAGGTGGTCGGGCTGCACATCCCCTATCCCCGAGTGTAGTAGTGAAGGCTTATGGCCCTTGGATCCCCCTTGACGTCTGTTTCCGGTGCCTACAATGAGGTCACTGGAAGCATCAATGCTCTGCTCTGACGACTTGCTTCCGATGTCGTGCTCCGGGCCATTTGGCGAAAGATTGCACAACCAGGATGTCAAATAGGAGGCCACCCCTCCTCTTGTGGGGCTTGGTGTTCTCGTTTCCTTCAGCGTGGGCACTGGAGGAGACACTGCTCATCCCCGACAACCTTCTTCCCATGCAGGTTGCCTGGTCACTTGGCGAAGGAGTGCAGGGGGCACAACCCGGTTGGAGGTGCCCTTGCCTTTCTGCCCGAGGCTGGTTTCAAGCCAGAATTAGCCTGCGTTTGGTTCCAGATATCAGTTGGATTTCGGCTTGTCTTATTATGCCACGTCTGCGCCACGTCTGCAAGATCCAATCTGATTTGCAGCCTGCGTGTTTGGTTCGAAATCCTAAAATGGTCCCGTTATCCTGAAATCTGGGTTGGCCCAGTCACATTAGTAGAGAGATTTCGTAACCCAGTCCTGATTTGGCTCTGTCTTTTTGTGTATTTTGTTTTATCAGCTAGATTGAAAAGCACAAGTTACGATGCCAGTCCAATATAATGATGGGATCAGTGTGCCAAACAGAAACAGGATTTGCTACAGTCCGCTAATCCTCGATGACTGGACATATCTAGTCTAGCTGAGTCCGGGTTTTGTAATCCATATCTCGAACCAAACAGAGGCTTAGAGTCTGTAGGTGGATCAATCGGTGGTGCCACAACCGTCATCGTCGACCAACTTCAGATAAAGGAGAGTTTAGCTGATGCTAAGGAAGCCCGGATTGCTAGATGGGTAACTGATTCGGCTGGCCTTCACAACCGTCTGCCTCAAAGGCGTCTTCATGATTTCTTTGAGGACTGTTTCGGAGGTGAGACTCATGGTTCCCTGAGCTGGTGCATTGAAGAGCACTCCAGTTGCTCCTCAAACAGGTACGTGGATGGGTCTTCCCATGCTGACGCTTTTGCAGTTGACTTTGAGTATGAGGACTTTGACCTCCTCTTTGACTACTCCGGGGGTTAGATGAGAGGAGAAAGGTACGCATGAGATGATGTTGGTGCACTTAGAAGTTGTGGAGTGTGTTGAGTATATGAGGAGGGTTTGTTTTGTGGATGTTCTTCTCGACAGGTCTTGGGCGAATGATGGTGATCTGATGTAATGTTATGATGATTCCTTTTTAGCCTGCACGAGGGGCACGATGAATAAGATGGACCTCATTTTTATTTAAAAAAAAAACTGATCTTATTGGTATTTCAGAGGACCTGGTCTCAAACCAACCAACTGTAATATTAGTTAGATAATTCTCACAACAACTGGTTCTGTCATATAGTATACATGTGTCCCTATGTCTCACCACAGTTTTTGATTGGGCCTAGTTTTTTTCTTCTTTCCTGTAGTCCTCACTCCATAGAGATGCATGTGAGCAGAGCAACCATTTTTGAGCAATTTTGTACATGGTTTCTTTTTGAATTTTCTATTAGGACGTTAAATATGTCAAATATCATCTTGTGTAGCAGTTAACATTATGGAATTAGTGGCCTATAGGAGTGGGACTATGAGTCATGATAGGGATCCCTTTCTTATTTTTCATTAAAAATTTCATTTTTCGATTTACTTTTCTTGATATTGTTGAGTTTATACCTATATTACTGTTGCAGGGATGTGTCTATTTACATTCCAAATCAAATGTATTTTCTTCTATTCCTTGGTAGTCTACGATTCATGTGGATGATCTTTCTTATATAAACCGACTGTTTGTATCTTTTTTTTATTTATATAACTAATTTTCTTTGTATTTCCTACCAGCCTATCACTTGGGTCTATGACCCTTTTTTTTTCATGGACAAGTAAATGAGTGGAGCCTGTTTAGTGATGTATGTTTTATACCATGTCGATGCCAAGGGAAGTGTGGCTCAAATGTGGATGGACAGATTTTTAATGGGGGTGTTAAGTAATGAAGCCTCACTGTGGGATTCTGAACATGAGGTGCTTAATAGATTGACTAGCCTGAGGAAGAATCCAGTTCAATAGCCCGTTTATCACATGGTTTCCTCACACAACAAGACGTTAACATTTTGTTTTCTAAATAACAAACTTAACAAGGTTACAACTGTTATGTAGCGAGTGAGACAATTATGCTAATTGTCACATCATGGATTGAACAATTAAATCTTCTGTTTGGTCAAAGATATATACAGGTGATATTACGCAACTGTCTAAAATTCTTAAGAAACAAGGGAGGAGGATGGAGTAATATGATTCTATAGTGGAAGATAAGTTATCGGTAAAGCATGTCTCTTGCGCACCAATGAAAGACCCATTACCCAAGGTATGCAGATTGAAGCTTGATCAATCAAATGTATGCAACTGCCTATTGGTTGACCATCTTGATCAATTAAATGTGTGCAACTGCCTACTGGTTGGCTAGCTTGATGTGGTTGACGTTACATGCAGCTAGCTACCTCTTATTTTAAACCAAATTTATCTAGAATCCATCATGATCGATATGGTCTATAGAATATTCTAAGTCTCTGAATTGTAGACCTCAGTAGGTGGTTCTCTAACTTCACGAATGGCCTTATTTTATGCTTCACAAAATGCTATATTCACATTGTATAGATGCAAACAAGAACGTAATAACCTTCTTCCATTTTTGATCTTAAATATTGCCTTACTGTTTTTCATTATTGTTTTCTATTTATAGGGTACACATGGCCTACCTTTTACATCTACCAAAGTTTCCATTTCCCAGGAAACAGAAGCACCCCATTTCATTAGTGTAATGTTTGATGTCCTAGTATTTTCTATTTGCTGTATGGAAACAAATATTAGCTAAATGAACTCCTACATAATTGGTTTGCTTCCGAGGTTATATATCTTTGACAAAAAACATATTTTTTTCTAAAAAAATGTATTGTTTAGGGTTACATATTATATATATTACAACTAAGCTCACTTTTTTGCCACAGTAATTCTGAAAATTTTAAATTGACATGTCGAAAAAAATAAATGAGCTCACTTCCACAAAATGCAAATCTCGACTTAAGTCTGCCAAAATCCCAAACATCCACCTCCCTCATGTCTGGGAACTTCTTAGTCTTCCTGAAAACATCCAGATTCTACTCCTTCCTCACTCACCAAACAGCGGACCCGCCTTAACCTTTCATCCTTCCCAATTGGCACAGAGATACATAGCGCCTCATCATCATCACCATAATTGTCTTGTCCCCTTCACCCTTAATCCCCCTTGGCGAGGTTTGGTTGACACCCAAGATGTGGTGCCACAGAGACCATTGAGGGTTGTGGTGCATGAAGCCTTCCAAAGGTATGGTGCATGAAGCCTTCCATCTATGATGACATGGAAATTGGTATTGGAGTTGTAGTAAGATCACTATACTTCAATTCATTCGATGATTGTGGTCCATCTATGCAACGTCCCTCATGCCTTCCCCATCATTGAGGCCCTTTGGCCTAAGGCACCTCTGTCAAGAATCACACATCTGAAAGGATGACACAGAATGCATATGAAAGGACTCTTACAAGGATAGAAAGTTGGGGAAGGAGATGATTTCTTCAGGAGGCATGGCAGGATGCCCATGTCAGTGACGCCATACGAGATGGAACGGGAAATTCTAAGTCCATGTGGCTATTTCCAAGTTGAGTAATTCCGGTATCAATTTTATGCCATGATTTTTGGTTTTTTGGAGTGATATTGTTATTTGTATCTTGTATCAGATGTGGTCTTAAGCATGCAATCCATAATGGTATGTTATTCATCAATCCCCCCCCAACAAAAAAAATCCTTTAAAATTGGTTCTCATGTCTATACTATATGTGGTATTAAGCCATTCCAGATATTACACCTATCAATCAAAAGATTGAGTATCAAACATATACATACGTATATATATATATATATATATATATATATATATATATATATATATAAGCCTTAGTCCCAACTACGTTGGGGTCGACTACATGGATCCTTGTTTCCACTCAGCTCTATCATGGGCCATATTCTGGTTAAGATGCAGAGATTCAAAATCTCTCTTTATAAGCTCATCCCATGTTAATTTAGGCCTTCCTCTTCTATTTATAGTGTTTGGCCCAATAGCATTGCTTCATATAGGCGCACTAGTAGGTTGGCGTTGCACATGTCCATACCATCTGAGTCGGCCCTCACACAACTTGTCCTCAATGCACGCCACCCCCACTTTATTACTGATATAGTCATTTCTCAAGCGATCTTTTCTTGTCTTTCCACACATTCATCTCAGCATACGCATTTCATCCACATTCATCTTGTTGAGACCTTGTTTCTTCACCGTCCAACATTCACTCCCATAGAGCATGGCTGGTCGTATGGCTGTCCTATAAAATTTACTTTTTAACCTGAGAGGGATCTTCCGATCACATAATACTCCAGTTGCACTCCTCCATTTCAACCATCCTGCAGTGATCCAGTGACAAACATCATTTTGGACATCCCCGTCTATTTGAATAATAGAACCCAAGTAACAAAATTTATCACATTTTGGTATATCTACACCGTTCAACTTGGGTCCATCATTCACACTACGAGATTGGCTGAAATTGCAATGCATATACTCAGTTTTGTTCCTGCTAATCATCAATCCATTTGATTCCAATTCTTTTCTCCAACGTTCAACTTTATCATTCAATCCATCTTTAGTTTCTTCGATCAAGACAATATCATCTACAAATAACATACACCAAGGAATATCATCCTGAACATTCTTTGACCACTCATCCATAACAAGAATGAATAGATATGGGCTGAGTGTGGATCCTTGGTGTACCCCAACCGTGATAGAAAAAGTTGGTGTCTCTCCTTCAGGAGTCTTGACACTTGCAGTAGAGCTATCATACATGTCTTTGATCAAGTCAATGTATTGGATAGACACACCCTTTTTCTTCAAAACCATCCACAACACTTCTCTGGATACTCGATCATACGCCTTTTCTAGATCGATAAACACCATATGAAGATCTCTTTTGCTTTGTCTATACTTCTCCATAAGCCTCCTTATTATAGAAATAGCATCTGTTGTTGATCTTCTAGGCATGAAACCAAATTGGTTGTTTGATACCTGCGTTTTAGATCTTAACCTCTGCTCAATAATCCTCTCCCAAAGCTTCATCGTGTGACTCATCAGCTTGATACCTCTATAGTTTGTACAACTCTGAATGTCACCTTTGTTCTTGTAGATGGGGACTATTGTACTATTTCTCCACTCATCTGGCATCTTCTTGGTCTTCATGATCTTGTTGAAGAAATTTGTTAACCACATAACTCCATCCCCCGTACTCTTCCATGCATCAATGGGAATATCATCTGGTCCACATGCCTTTCTCATTTTCATTTTTTTCAAAGCATTCTTGACCTCAAATGGTGAAACTCGTCGTGTGTAAATGATATCTCTTATATTCATGTCACACGAGTCTCTAACATTATATGCAGTATCTCCACTGAAAAGCTTATGGAAGTAATTTCTCCACTGGTTCTTGATATCATCGTCCTTCACCAATACTCTACCATCTTCATTCTTGATGCATTTTACTTGAATCAAGTCTCTTCTTTTCCTTTCTCTTATACGAGCCATTTTATATATATATCTTTTTCCCCTTCTCTAGTGTCCAGCTTCTTATACATATCATCAAAGTATCTAGACCTTGCGTCCCGAACAACCTTTTTAGCTTCTTTCTTTGCTTGCTTGTATCTTTGGAACGTTGCATCATCTCGAGATTTGGGCAAGCTCCTATAGATCTCCCTTTTCAGTTTAATAGCCTTCTGTACTTCATCATTCCACCACCAAGTCTCTTTCTGTGGAGGCCCACAACCTTTAGACTCCCCCAAAACCTCTTTGGAAATTTTTGTTATGCAGGAGCTCATGTTATGCCACATAGTGTTAACATCAAACTCCAAGTTCCAACTTACCTTCTTGATGAGTTTATCATGAAAAGTCAATTTCTTTTCTCCTTTAAGATTCCACCACTTGATCCTACTATCTTGGTTTCTGTTATGCTTGTCTTTATTAATCTTCATGTTAATATCCAAAACCACCAACCTATGTTGGGTCGTGAGTTCTTTGCCAGGAATCACTTTACAATCCTTGCATATGTTACGATCCACCCGCCTTGTAAGGATGTAATCAGTTTGGCTACAGTTGTGCCCACTCTTGAAAGTAATCTTATGAGATTCTCTTTTCTTGAAATGGATATTTGCCAAAGTCATATCATATGCAACTGCAAAATCTAATATCCTCTCTCCTCTGTTCCTGCTGACATATCCAAAACCACCATGAACTCTCTCATATCCGACATTGCTACTCCCCACATGGCCATTTAAATCACTCCCAATAATAATTTTCTCCTCGATCGGTATTCCTTGCATCAATTCATCCATGTCATCCCAAAAATCCTTCTTCGCATCCTCACTAAGGCCAACTTGGGGGGCATAAGCACTAATAATGTTAAAAATATTTCCCCCAAGAACAACCTTGATAACTATGATTCTATCACCCATCTTTGTAATCTTGACGACGTCATCCTTCAACATCTTATCAACAATAATACCTACGCCATTTCTATGTTTATCAATACCTGTATACCAGATTTTGTATCCCATGTCTCCAATCTCTCTACAGCGTTCCCCTGTCCACTTGGTTTCCTGCAAGCAAGCTATATTGACTTTTCTTCTCATCATGGTATCCACTATCTCCAACGATTTCCCTGTCAAAGAGCCAATATTCCAAGATCCAACCCTAATCCTTTTTTGTTGAACTTGCTTCTTTACTTTCCTTCGTCGAAAAAGTTGTCCTTGCACATTTTTCACTGCACCAGGGCACTGATGTGGTGGGACTAGCTTCTTTACCCACACTCTTGGAAACCCTTGCACATTTTTTGCTACATCCGAGCGATGATGCACCGGGACTAGCTTCTTTACCCACACCCGTCCAAGATGTGGAAACCCTTGTTTGTCCTTCAACACAATCGGGCATTGCTGTGTCAAAACCCTTGCATATTTATCACTGCACCCGAGTGCCGATTCAGCGCGTCGCTAGGTAGGGACGCTCCAACGAAATTCTTATAAAGATCCATGTCATAGAAAGAGTGACAAAGTTTTTATAGGCTGGCTGTCAACCTACCACCAACCCTCCTCCTTTACCTGGGCTTGGGATCGGCTACATTTACACAAAAAATAAAAACATAGGCGGAGTTATCTAATATATATATATATATATATATATATATATTTGTTACAAACTAGTGAATTTGGAACTAGTTATTTATTCTTTTACGTGTTATCTATGATTCTTTTGGCACGCCTCTGGATTGTTGCTTTATTTTTATATCTTACATGTAATCACTCTCAAGCCGCAATCCATTTTGTCCACCTTCCACTTCCCATTCTCCTCTCACTTGCAAACTCAGGGAAGATTCATATGAATCCTCTTAATTTTAGATATTTGTACAACACACACTACGACTTGCAAACTCAGTAAAGATTCATATAAACCAAACCTAATTTTGCATAACATGACCTAATCAGACTTGACTTCCCTTAATTTACCCTATATCAACCTAAATGCGATCCAATTTGGCTATATCAAACCTGTTTTCTCCAATTTAAACCTCATTTGGTCTAAATCAGACCTAATTTTGCATAGCATGAACTAATAAGGCCTTACTTCCCCTAATTTACCCTATA